>JAACJM010000196.1:0-153203 GCA_013368315.1 Tetrapyrgos nigripes | reverse complement strand
AGCATTTCCGGAACCGTTTGAGAGAGAGCAATACATACAGGTGGCAAATTCAAGACGAATGGGACTATATTGACCAAATCGTCATAGATCTAATTTACTTATCAGTAGTATCTATTTTGTATTAGTATGTCTTTCGGATTTGAATGGAACTGAACAATTGTTCCTGACGCGTACAGCTCATTTTGGACGTGTCACAGTCATGTGACCACAAATGAATTGATTATGTCACTTTTGTTTCTGTCAGCGCGTCGCGTCAGAAATCTGAGACATTTGTCTTTACGACCTCTACAGTGTGCCTACGCTTCACTCTCATCATGGTCAAAGCCAAAGCACCTCAAGACAAACAAAAACCAGGTCAGCGACCTTGGTACGACGATCCAGATGGCGCTCGAAAGGCTTGGCTGGACGAGCACTACAAGTTTTTCGAGAAGTGCGTAGGGCAGGTAGCCAAGGGGAAGTTTCCTCGACTGGATCACTGGGAAATACTTGTTGAAATTTGGTGAAACTTTCGGTATGTTTTTATACTTCTCACTAGCTACTTGTAACTAATTTTGGCCTTGACAGACCCGGATACCAACGCGTCAGCTCACTACGCAGGGAACCCTACGACGACAACCCCTGCAGCCGCAAACTCCTCCTCATCCCAATCTGAACCACTCAACTCTACCACTCATCCTCAGCAGTCGTATTGAAACATCGGCACCCTCTCAATCCAGCTCACAAGCCCCTGGATCCACGCCGCCTGAAGACAATCCCACTTCCAATTCCATCCCTTCATCCATCCTGACCAGGCTGGCTGACGTGCGAGATCAATACCCACTCTCTGAGGCCTGAGCAGCGCTGCAGGAGGTTTCCTCGACTACCGATTGGGAACCGCTTCTGCTGTTAGCCGCAGAGACTTGCTCGTGGCTCATTCTTCAAGATCAGATTGATGGTATCCCGGGTCACACGAGCCTCCTGAGGTCGAGGCGGCCCTGCAAAACCTCTGGGGTGATGACCTATGTCGCCTCAGACTGGATGGGACACGCAGGATCGCCAATGAGCGGGAGAGCGTGGATGATAGCTCTGACCTCCTGGAGACAGTCTCGGCAGCGCTGGAGAGGCTGACAAGGAGTTGCAGGCTGACCTGGATAGATTGGGAGTCCTGTATATCAATACCGGTACTGCTTGATACGGGATCTGCACCGCCTACTACCACACCGACAGCCACAGCGACAAATCCAACAACAACCCATCTTCATCGACTTCTATGCCAGCCGAAGGACCCACGTCATCCACCCCAAGCACCATTCCATCCAAAAAACCGCAGTCACAGCGGCAAACCCAACAACAACCCCTGTCATCATCGACTCCTATGCCGGCCGAGGCACCCTCCAAAAAAACCACAACGACCCCCACCAATGCTAGTTCCCCGTCCAAAGGCAAGGCCAAGAAGAAAAAGAGCAAGAAGAAGGCTGCTGAAGACGAGTTCGATGCGCTGGATCTGGAGCTGGTAGATGTTGACAAGGTGTATGAGGTGCTAGGTTGGACTAAGCTGTCACCTGAGGGTCTGAACAAGAAGCGAGAGGTTTGGAAGATGCTTCGTAACCTGAGTACTCGTTTGCTGCTGCTATGGGTTGATATGCTGATTGACTCTGCCAGAGCAAAATTGGCGAATACTTATGAAAGGCTAGTCGTACTGTGCGAAGTGCACAGTCTGATACAGTCATACGTGGGCCTCATCAAGGAAACCGCAACGATTCGGCCCAAACCGCATCGTTCTCTTGACGCTCAGACGTTTATGAAGCACTACTACTACGATTCCATGGTGAAGAAAGATGCTGACAAGGAAATTGCCGAAGCCTGGAAGGAGTACAACGAGCTTGTTGAGGCGGTAGGAGAGGGCTCAGAGGCAGCAAGAACTTGAAGGAGCCTTGTGACCTGCGGATTCGGTTTAGTGTGGCCAAACGCATTTTGGCGACCCATCAGATGAGTTCAAGGCCGAAATCAAGGAGTTGGCTGATATGGATCTGGTGGAGAGGATTGCCGTTTGGGAGGAAGAAGGAGAAAGCCAAGGCAGGCAAAGGTACTCCACAGGGATACGCAAAGTAAGTATTAATTGTTCTCTACTTATCCAAAAGCTTATAGTGTTGCCTTTGACAGTGCTCTAGAGAAGTGGGGCCAGTTATTGCGCGTTTCAATGCAGCAGTTGCAGATGAGCTGGGCATGGTCATGGTTACAGGCTGGTTGGGCCGAATCCTGATATTGGTGGAAAGGTAGATGTGTGCTGGTAAGTTTCCTGTTTGAGTGTTAGTAACATTCTGATTCTGACCATTGTCATGAAGGAATGTTAATGGAAACAACGGGATGGGATTGGACTGGCATCAATTCGACGAACGCGCATTCAAGGCTACAGGTGATTCCTTGATCAGGTTCACCAAGACTGTATTCAGTGAGTATTTGAATACTGTCATTTAATACATACCCATATTGACATACGGGACCCAGGTTTCAAGTGATCGTGCAGCTAGGACTGGTCAAGGTGATGCTCATGTCTGGCCATCGTCCACTTTCGCCAATGAACCTGCTCCTTCGACTCCTTCCCGTACCCAAAAACGGACCAAGAGGAAGTCCCGTCGGGTGGTAGAGAGTGAGGCTGAAGAGTCGGAGTCAGAGCCACCTCCCAAGAAGAAATCGTCCAAGAATGCTTCAAAGAACGCCTCGAAGACCGCCTCGAAGAAGTCTGCCTCGAAGAAAAGGAGGGTGGTAGAAAGTGAGGCCGAGGAATCAGAGTCAGAGCCCTCTCCGAGACCGTCCAGGAAATCCGCCTCGAAGAAGTCTGCGTCCCAGAAATCCCCTCAAAGAAATCCACCTCAAGGAAAAGAGGCAGAGGAGTCGGAGGTAGAGGAATCGGAGGTAGAGGAATCAGAGTCTCAGTTGCCTCCAAGGAAGAGATCTGGAAAAAAATCAACGAAGGTGCGCACTCCTCCTCGCCTAGACACGCCTCCTCTACCAAACACGCCTCCACCTCTCCCAGAGACTCCTCACCCAAACGCTCCTCCACCTCAGACTCCTCCACCTCAGACTCCTGCAGCAACCACGCCAATTTCCTTCTTTCCTTCCCCACTCGTCCAGGCAGCATGCCTTTCTCTGGGCGAATATTTGCCCCGTATGACCGTGGAGAACCTTTCTTGGCTATGACCCCACCTCCTGACCTTCGGTACTCACCATTCCTACACACAAGTCCGCGGCCGCCGTCTATAGAACTTCCGTTCTACTACTTTGATGTCACTACCACTACTACTGCCAACGTCGACGTCACTACCTCCCCCAACGTCACTGCCACGTCCCATTCCGACTCCACTTCCCCTACCCAATCCGGTTCTCACACCTCAGTAGTCACGGAGGAGCCATTTACCATCTCTAGGGAGGCTATTTGCTGGCACCATCCCAGAGAGAGTGAGTTCTGGCCTGGCTTACGTCTTGCCCTCGGGGAATGGGCCGTTACCTGGATGCTGTGCCTAAGGAGGATGATGAGTGGATCACTCATTTCGAGGAACTGATTGACATCTATCTCCAGATAGAGCATGCCTACCGGTACCACGAGAACAATGGAGTCATCATGTCACAGATGGAATGGCTGGGGATTCGGGAGTGGGAAAACGCCGGTCGCCCATATTGGGCTATTGTTGAGCCTGGTAGACGTTGCATTGAGGACGAGGTGAAGGGCTTGCGGACATGGTGGGAAGACTTTGTGACGTTCGAGAAGGGTGAGACGGACTTTGCTCCGCCGGACTCAACGTCGGGCAAGAATGGCATGTTCAGGTTCATGGTGGGTTTGATGCTCTGCCTCACCATGATTCTTGGAGATCTGGAGGAGGAAAACTTCAATAAGCGCAATGCGGACAAGACCTTTGCCCTTGCTGGATGGGCCGACCTCGTGATCGACGCCAAGGAAACCTCGAACATGTCTACAAGCATGCCAAGTTCAAGAACCCACCGAGATCGAAACGCAAGGCTGCTGAGATGGAGGAAAGTGGGTCAAGTCAAAGGATGACTCGTCGTCGGGCGGCTGAGCTGAAGGAGAAGGAAGAAGAAGAGAGTAAGAAGAGGGGCAAGAAAGGGAAGAAATCGGGTGGGAGAGGCACTTTCAAGCCCAAAGGGAGGTGATCGTGGGCGGTCATCCTGAAGCTTGTCATTCTTGGTCATTCTTGCTGTTGTGGGTTTTGTTCGTCGTTTATTTAGTTGTTTGTCGTTTATTTTGTATGGAAGACTTATGTACATGTTGTGGACTTTTATATAATGTTATTACTGCCAACCGATATATATATATGGGCCCATAGTACGAACTCAATGAGACCGTTGACTTGTGTTGAGAAGTCCTGATGAAGATGGCTGTATTGAAATATTGGATGGTAAAATTTCACAAATTTGACAAGTCTCAAAAACCTGGCATAAAAAGTGAGCGCAAAAACGAAATGAACAAGACAGTGATACTAGTATTGTAATGGGACATCGTACATACCTGTGAGAGTTTTCAGAATCATTGTAAGTTCAATGTATAGCTGATACTGTTCCGGAAAGTCTTTTATAAGTCCCATGCTTAGACGTGTGGGCACAGAGCGGCAATTTATGATGCTAATTGCTGGAAAACTGTAACGAGCAACCCTACATGTCCTAGGGATGACCTCAATGCAAGTACCATATTGAGAGATACGGGTCGATGGAATCAAAGCTATGGTCAAGTCCCCATGCGATAATCATATTAGATATGTGCCTACGGATGTAAGCAGGGTAGCTCCGTGAGGATACATGCTCTATGTACGATAGTCTACCTTAGTCTACTACATATGCTTGAATCATTGTATTTATTCGATTACCGTAAGCGAGATCTGCTCAACCGATGCAAAGGAGTTAAGCGAGGGATGGGATGTAGCCTGATGTAGCCCGGAAAACAGCACCATGCCACCGTATGCCAACGATGCCACCTAATGCCGATGCCCTGCCGTGGCCAACCCCTGCCCAACCTCTCATATGTGACCCATATTCATATACCGCTGCCTGATTAGGGCCAAAACTAGCCTGGGTATGCCCTGGCTATATCCCTCCCGTATTGTACTATCGGGGGTGAGGGGTTACCAGGAGTATTTATATATCGGGGCTACATCGCCTCACCAAGGGTATGCCAACAATGATCTCGAGGGCCCAGCATACCCTATAGCGGTGAAAATGGCACAATGGAATAAAGTCCTTGTGGATATATGAAAAGGGATGGACAATTAGCCTCTCTCATGTATCAGGCCAGCAGCAGTCCCCAAAATAGTCAGCGACTCTGATGCCTCGGCACGAGGTCGGAGTTGCGTTGACCAGGATCGTGCCAATCAGGAGGTTACTCTCAATGCCGCCGCTCTTTCCATTAAATCCTTAGTCATTCCACTTTCTGTCAAGAACGTTGTCACTTAGCAAACCACCCAAGTCACACAATGAACAAGATAGATTCGGTGAGTTACAATGAGACGAGATAGAGAAAGAATAGTAGAGACGAGAAGGGATCGAGTAGCTGACTATGCTCAACACTGCACTGTACTAAGAGCGGAGTGGAGACGAAGTGAACAGACTAAGGAATCTAGCTACGAGATCTAAGATATATATAAGAGAGAAATGAATATGTGAGAATGTCCATGGAGCTTAAGGATCGGAGGAGATAAGAATGTGAGTCAAGTAAAGAAGTATATATGTGAGAATGTCCATGGAGATAAAGGGAGCAGAGAAGTGAGTCATAGATCGGGATGGATGATGATGAGAAGTAATTAGTGTTTATGGGTTTATGGAAGGTGATAGAACAGTGAATAGAAGTGAATAGGTAGTAGAAGAAAATGAAGAGGAAATGAAAGAGGCGGGAGGCGATTCATGACACTACCCCCCTCTAGGTCGAGCTTTCACCGGAGCTCAGAAGCCAATTGGTCCACTGCTTCGTCCACTGCTTCTTGATCCTTTTGTCCAAACCACGTATAGTCGGCCAAGTTTCTGGTGAGTCGTTGGGGAAGGTGCCCCATCCTGTTAGGTCTGACTCACGTCCCCCCCATCCTATTCCTTCCCATGTACCCCATCCGTCGTTGTCGTCGACATAGTTTAACTGAGTGTTTCCTCCCCATACGCTCGCATCTCCCCATCCCAGGTTGTTCCGTTCGTTGGCTCGCAGGCTAGACTGGTAGGTAGCGCATCTCGCTCGGTGTCCTGCTCCTAACCTGCATTGTTTCGACGACTCATGTCCTGGCCAGATGCATTGATTACATCCGCTGTGCCTCCCCGTGTGTCCTTCGTCTAATCTGCAACGCCGGCCTGAACGTTGACCGTATCTGCAGCGTCCAGTGTTGTTCGTCAACGGGTCGATTGTCGTTGTGGTGGTAGTTGAGACTGTGATAGCGATGGGTGTAGACATGATGGAGGTGTAGCGTGAGGGTGAAGAGGTGTCTGGTAGGATGTGATTGAGCTTTGTTCTGCGTTTGGGTTCAATGTAGTCACCTTTTAACAAGGTCGTGTCTGCGGTACTGGGAGGCAGCCAAGTTTGTCCGTTGGGTTGTGACAGTAGACGCCGTTAATGTCGGTAAGCTCGGGGATGTTTCTGGTGGAATTCTTCGATCATGTCTTTTTACCTTGGTCAGGTTTGACATAGGTACCCAAGTGTTCTCCGAGTCGGGGTAATCCAACCATTTGATGAGGTATTGAGTCCCTTTTCTGTTTCCTGGTTGGTTTTGAGTCTAGTATCATTTCAACATCGTATTCTTCGTCTGCGTCTAGTAGTTCCGCGGGAGGTTCGGGGTAGTTTGGTCCGTGAGCGTCCGTCTCGACGTACGGCGTTAATAGGGAAGCGTGGAAGACAGGGTGTATACACCAGGTTGCCGGTAATTTCAGTTTGTAGTTAACCTGGCTGATTACCTCAATGATCTCGAATGGGCCATGACGACGATCGGACAACTTAGCTTTCGGTCTTGTTGTCTTCAGGTTTTTTCCGTCGAGTAGCACCCTATCTCCGACCTTGTACCCTGTCCAGGACATGGAGTGGTTGCCATGCTGTGCTTTCATTGTTTCGGCGGCCGATGTCAGGCTTGCTTTGAGTTCGTCCCTGAGTTGGTTGAGGTTTTCGAGTCGTTCCTCTACTGTCGGTAGGTTAGAGGTTGGATTGAATGATGGGAAGAAGCATGGTTGGTATCCGTGTAGGAGTTCGAAGGGGGATTTTCCTGTTGCCGAATGGATTCTGGTGTTATAGCTGAATTCGGCGTAGGGTAGATAGTCCACCCAGTCTTCTTGTCGGTAATTACAAAAGATCCATAGGAACTGTTCCAATTCTTGATTGTATCGCTCCGACTCTCCGTCGGTCTGTGGGTGGTAAGCGATACTAAGGGCTGAAGTTATGCCTAGCTTCTCATGGATCTCGGCCATGACCTTGCTAGCGAACTGCGGTCCTCGGTCGGATATCATTTTGTCCCATAGTCCGTACCGCCGCCAAGTGTTGTCAAGTAGCAGATTAACCGTTCCGTCACTGTCAATTGTTTTTGTACACGGCGATATGATGACCGTTTTTGTTGACTTGTCAACTGTGACGTGAATCGCATTGAACCCTTTACATTCGGGAAGATCCGTGATGAAGTCGGTGGTAATAGTCCCAAAAGGACGTTCTGGAATTTCGGTGGGAATCAAGGGGATCCGAGTTGGATGGTTGTTGGTTTTCGTCGCCTGGCATTTGGCGCAGCCAGCTACGTAGTCTCTGACGAAGACTGACATTCCTGGCCACCAAAATTCTCTGCTGACTAGTTCGTAAGTTTTGTATCGTCCGGGGTGTCCTGCTGCCAGGGAGTCATGGTGTAGTTTTACGATATCCCGTCGGAGGTCGTTGTCTGCTGGTACATAGATTTTGCCTCGGAATAGGATGATTCCATCTTTGTAGTTCCATTCCTGTAGATTTTTCACCAGCAAACGTGGTCCGTTTCGTAGGATGACATCTAAGGCACTTACTACCTCTAGGTCCCTCTTGGGGCATTCCTTGATTCTCCGTCGTAGTTCTACGTCTCCTATAGCGGTTACTGTTCCTTGTCTAGTTGCTGTAATTCGGAAGAATTTGGGGTCGAGAAGGATTCTGTCGGTGTTGTCGTTCTCGGTCCCGATTTTGTGATCTGGTCGTCTAGACAATGGGTCAGCTTTATTCAGACTTCCTGGTTTATGTTGGAGGGAGAACTCAAATCGTGTAAGGAATAATGCCCATCGTGCCTGTCGTCGACTGAGTTTTTGGGCGGTCTGGAAATACTCCAAGTTCCTGTGGTCGGTGAAGATTTCCATAGAATGGGGGGCCCCCTCCAAATAGTGTCTCCATGCTTCCAGTGCCCGTATGATTGCCAATAGTTCCTTGTCGTGGATGTTGTAGTTTCGTTCGGTCTCTGAGAGGGATTTGGAGATGTAGGCGACTGGGTGCCATCGATTGTCTTCCCCAGTTTGCATAAGTATTCCCCCCGTTGCGTAGTCTGATGCGTCTACTTCCACTCGGTATGGCTTCGTGTGATCTGGCATCAGTAGAATGGGTTTGGATGTGAAGGCCGTTTTGAGGGATTGGAATGCTTTTTCGGCCTCTGTTCCCCAGTTCCAGTGGTTGTCCTTCCTCGTCAGATCGAAGAGGGGACATGCGATTTTCGAAAAGTCTTTGATGAAGCGTCTGTAGAAGTTTCCGAATCCTAAGAAGGCCTGAACTTCCTTTACTGTTTTGGGGGTTGGCCATTCGAGTACTCCTTCTACCTTGGCTGGGTCCATTGACAAAGTGTCGTGAGAGACAATCAGTCCCAAGAAGTCGAACTTGTCTGCTTCGAATACGCATTTTTCGGGTTTGGCGTATAGGTCATTGTCTCGTAGTCGTTGTAGAACTGTTTGGACCAATTCTCGATGTTCTTCTAGGTCATGGGTGAATACTAGAATGTCATCCATATAGATGACGATCTTCCCTTGGTCAATGAGATCCTTGAAAATAGTGTTCATCATCGCTTGGAAGGTCGCTGGCGAGTTCATTAATCCAAAAAACATGACAGTCGGCTCAAATAGTCCTCGGTTGGTTTTGAAGGCGGCTTTCCATTCGTCCCCTTCTTTGATACGGATGTTATTGTATCCCCACCGTAGATCGATTTTACTGAACACGTATGCGTTTTTGAGTTTGTCGATTAGTTCTGGAATGAGGGGTAGTGGGTATGCGTTTTTTACGGTACCCTTATTGAGCGCTCTGTAGTCCTGTACTGGGCGTAGCTTTCCGTCTTTTTTCTTAACGAAGAAGAAGGGACTTGCCATTGGGGATTTTGATGGTTTAATATATCCCTTTTCGAGATTTTCGTTCAGAAAGGAGTCGAGTTTGGATTGTTCGTTTGGGGAGAGAGGGTACGTTTTACATGCGCGTGGTTGGAAGCCGTCTTGTAGCTCGATTGCATGGTCCCAATCACTTCGTTGGGGTAAACGTTCTGAAGTCTTTTTGTCAAACACTGACAAGTATTCGTGATACTGTTCGGGTATTTGTTCTTGTAATGAGGTCGGCGAGTTCGTGAATTCGTTTTCAGTGTTTTGAAGTGCTTTGGTAAAGGCAGCTCAGATACTCAGCTTGGTTTCTGATAGACCTTCGTCGGGGTCGCTAGGGGTATCTAGATATTCCATAACGAGTTCACTCCATTGTCCTGGGACGCTCCATTGTCCGGTCGTATCTTCTGAGCTGAGCATTGCTCCTAAGTCAATTCGTTGTAGTTGGATCTTCCTAGGTCGTTGTGATCGACGTTGTCCGGCCACCTTAGGTTGTGGTATCGTTTTGTAAGGTCCTACAATGTCTTTGAATATTACTTGGTAATTTCGGTGATGTATTCTGGGATCGACTATTTCAGGTTGTTTTGTTTTCGGAGGGGAGGTTTTTGACTTAGCTTTGGTTCGTACTGGGGTTTTTTCCAGTGTACAAGCGCTGGGGCATCGCGTTAGGTTGATTTCTGATGTTGTCCAGTCGATCTCCGGGTTATGGTGTCGTAACCAATCGGTACCCAAAATGATATCGTGATCTCCGATATCCGTGATGTAAAACTCGGCGGTCTCTTCATGGTGAGATTGGTGGTCTTGGGTGTAGATTCGTAGTTTTTGAATGGTGTAGTGCCTTACCCATCCCATCACGTTTTCTGATCCGTCGACGTTTCAAACTGGAAATGGTTTTTCTAGGGGGATGCGATTGAGATGATGTTTTTGGGCGAAGGCATCATTAATGATGATTCCTTCTGCTCCACTGTCTAGTAGAGCGGTTGCGTCGATTTTTCGTCCAGTTATTTTCCCGATCAATTCGGTTTTAAGCTCTATTGAAGGGGTCTGTTGATTTCGAGTGATTGCCGTGATTCTTAATTCAGATGGGGATCGTGGCTTATGAAAGGGTATAAGGCTCGTGTATTGCCTGTGTTTTACTGGTATGTATGTCCATGTCCCTCCTCCCGACGATGTGGCAGGGGAGGTTTTCAAAAATCCGATTCCGTTACGAACTTCTTTAGTAGTCCTTCTTTCTCTTCTCCCGACAATGCTCCGATTCTGGCAGTGAGTTCTGAGATATTATCCGTGGTAGTGTTGACCTTGGGGTCCGAGGTTTCCGTGACGACTGCTGTTTTCTTTATGGAGGGCCTCCAGGTCGTGTTGTTGGGAGTGGTCGGAGGTGTATTAGGGAACGTAGGGCAATCGTTACCCATATGTCCCTGTCCTCGGCACCTGAAGCATCGCCCTTCCTTCCTCATTTTGTCCCTTTCTTGGGGGGTCAGTTTCGGTGGATATTTAGTGGTTGAAGATGCACCTGGGACGTTGTCTTGGAAGGCGTTTACTCCCATACTTCTTGTTCGACCACTTCTCGTGTCCTGTGGTCCCCTTCCCGGCTGCCCTTCCTCCCTTCGAGTTTTACTCCATGAGGTTTTCTCTTCCTGCCTTTCTAACCAAATCATGTGTTGTTTTACCGCTGCCTTTTGTAATGTCGCGAGATTCCTGGGTTGAGGAGATAGGTAGGAGATCCGGTCGACTAGTCCTCAGGGGAGTCCCTTTCAATAGTACTTCATTAACGCCTTGTCGTTATAGCCAGTATCGTCAGCGTATCGTTTGAATTGGGAGTTGTACTTATCTATATCGGCCAGGGCTCCCTCCATTTTAATATGTTCTATTTTGGTTTGGGCCTGGGTCTCCCGAGCTGAGGGTTTGAAATCCCGTAGGAATTCTCGCTTCACCTCGCGTAGAGTCCAGGATTTTTCTTTCGTTTTCGGTTTCGAGGCGGAGGAATCTTCGTCAGTGCTTGTATATTCTTCGTCGCTATCGCTGAAATCGTCTTCTTCCTCAAACACCTTTACCATCATGTTATGAGCCCATTGTTTCGCTTCTTCTCCTGAGAACAATGTGAGGAAGAATGATATCTTCTCCTCTTCAGTGGGGTAGACTTGATCGTTGAGCCGAAGATAGTTGTTAAATTCGGCCATCCAATCTTTTGTTTGGTTCCGGTCTCCTGTGAACTTCTCTGGTTTTACTCCTCGTTCTTTGGTAGTCATATTGGGAAAGACCGAGGACTGAGCGTCGTCGTCGGGTGGTGCGGCATCACGGGGAGCTTGGGTTCCTCCTGTAGCGGCTGTAGCTGAGGCAGGGTTTTCAGACATTTCGAGGGCGGCGTGAATGGAGTGGAAGTCGATTGGTAGTGAGGGATTGACTGATATAGGTTCTTGGACTGCACTAGGAGTACTGTCCGTTGGGGATCTGTTGAGAGGGTTTTGTGATTCTGGGGGAGTTTTGTTGTTTGGATTTGGTTCGTGAGAGGGAGTTGGTGACGGGGTTGTGGCAGGATTCGGGTTTTCTGTGGTTGGTTCTGATGGGAGGGATTGGAAGAGTAGAACTGGTTCGATACCGACTGTTTGTTCTTCAATTGAGAGGGGTCGATTGTTTATGGAGAGTCGATTGGGACACGGATGGGTTGTGCAAAACTCCCACTGGTTTTCGTATGAGAAGTAGCAATCTTGTTGGTTTTGGGGAAAGTGTGCGTGAGGTCGTCGGAGACAAACGATGTGGGGGGAGGAAGTGCGGCTGGGATTTTGTGAGGCTGTGCGAGATCTAGTGGTTCTAGGAATTCCGCTTCCGCTCATTCACTCGTTTTCGGATTCCGGAAACAGATGATCCCACTGTTCTCCTGAGACGTCTTCCCAAGAGATCAACGATCTATAATAGTTGTTTACTCTAGGAATTCGAGTCTGGAGGTATTCGTGGTATTCCTCTTGGCAGAATTCGGAGATAGCGCTATCTTCGTAGTCAGCGTGACTGAACCAATATGGGAGGGTTGTGTCTCCTAGTTGGACGAGGTAGCACGTATCTGCAATTACAACGTAGCGTGGAGACGTGTTTTCAGGTGATATCTTTATTCGGAGGTATTCGGAGACGGTCACTTCACCTGAGGTCCACGATCTCTTGTTGAGTATAATCCAATAGTCGTCGAATGCGATAGCGTGTTCGCATACTGTTGTTTTGAGTTCTTCTAGGTAGTTTACGAAGCGTTTTGATTCTTCGATGGGGAAAGGGTATATCGGTGGGGGTCGGGTTCGTAGGTTGTCAAGAAGGGGTTCAAAGTTAAGAGCCAGTGTGTTTATCAAGGATTTCTGTACGGGGTTTGTGAGGTGGGTGTAAGAGAGTCTGTTCAAGTGTCAAGAACGTTGTCACTTAGCAAACCACCCAAGTCACACAATGAACAAGATAGATTCGGCGAGTTACAATGAGACAAGATAGAGAAAGAATAGTAGAGACGAGAAGGGATCGAGTAGCTGACTATGCTCGACACTGCACTGTACTAAGAGCAGAGTGGAGACGAAGTGAACAGACTAAGGAATCTAGCTACGAGATCTAAGATATATATAAGAGAGAAATGAATATGTGAGAATGTCCATGGAGCTTAAGGATCGGAGGAGATAAGAATGTGAGTCAAGTAAAGAAGTATATATGTGAGAATGTCCATGGAGATAAAGGGAGCGGAGAAGTGAGTCATAGATCGGGATGGACGATGATGAGAAGTAATTAGTGTTTATGGGTTTATGGAAGGTGATAGAACAGTGAATAGAAGTGAATAGGTAGTAGAAGAAAATGAAGAGGAAATGAAAGAGGCGGGAGGAGATTCATGACACCTATAGTGTAGATTCTAACCTAGCCTTTAGAATGATAAAGAACCTATGAGTAAGCTATCGTAGAGTAGAAAGTAGTCTACAACAGCTTCATTTCATAGTGTGAAAAAGATGCTATACTACCGGCACAGTGTATGAATCTAGGTATGTAAGTAAAGTGAAAACATGAAAGAAATAAGAACTGTGGCTCACCTCTGTCTCATAGTATCAAAGACAGAGGTTCTCTAAGGTAAGCTAAGGTATATATAATAAGATACATGTGGACTATGGACGAGAAGAGAGAACAAAGAAAATAAGTAACTGTAAGTAACCGTTAATAGGTGGTTTTTGTAATTAAGTGCTAGGAACTACACCCAAACACAAAACCATATACAAATGTAAATGAGACGAGTGTTCTGCGTAGTCAGAGTACTCAACTCCCAGTTTACTTGTACTATAAGTACTTTTGATTGGGGTTTTTCAATGAAGTTAGCACTTAGCATGCAACACAATAAACACAAGTTTAACACCAAAATCAAACACCTGTAGGCCACAGTTGCCTTAAAATCAACACTTAATAGACCAAAAGGTCAACACAAAGATCACAGTTATAACCACAAAAATGTTCAATTTTAAAACTCTATTATCTCCAACACAATGTTTATACTCGTAGAGAGTGCAGTTAAGTTTGTTTAGAAGCTTTAGTCTGTGTTTCGTGTCCTCTACTATTGCTAGCGAGATCCGATACTCTACAGTACATGGCTTGGGTAGCTACTCGTAATATCTGGTCCTTTTATACTACTCACAGCTACAACTATACAGTTACCTATTTCTTTTCGAGGTCCACTAAAAGGTACATAGAGAAAATATAAACAAATCGAAAAGTCTGCTAGCAAGTTCTACCTATTTCCTCGTAAGTAAAGACTTGCTTATTAGGGTATACAGAAACTGTTCAATATTATCTAAATATTTGTAGGAACTTTCTTCAGTTCCCTTTGTAAGCTGTCTGGTGTTTTTGTGTACCATCCTGGTTAGTGAGCATTGCATCTATGACTCAGAATGCTCCACTTATGACCACTAAGTCCTTCATACACGTCCTTACACTAGGGACGTAGGGTTTTCTCATAGTTTCTTTATTCCATTTGGTTTTCCTTTCCTTTTTCTCTGATCTTGCTTTATTCACATTCTACTACATACAAGTCCAGCTCTTCTGCAGTCCCGTTTGCATACTTATTCCTCCTTCAATGCTTTCAACGCCTAGCTAGACAATTATTGACAGATTTATCCTTATCCAGAAATAACGTTACCCATTTGGGTTGTATTCCGATCGTTCAGATGTACTGCAACTTAGCGCTTCTGTCCCTTATATCTCTGTGTAGAGATGTCCGTTCACTATCCCTTCTGTACCGATGGATAGCTGAACTCTCTGGGATCCTGTACATATATACTTTGTCCTACTTTTGTCCACATGTACCTTTTACAGATACTTAAGATTCCCTCAAAGCCGTCTTAGTACTACAGGATTTACTGATACATAGATCTAGACCTAGCGTGCTTGTCTGCATGTCCAATCTTAGTGCTGTCTTCTCTGATCAACCTTTCAGCTGAGGATTGTGCTGCTTACGTGTTCCTGTGCCTGCAAATAGGGGCTACCTCCCATTTCACTGTCCCTTATGGATTATGCTAGCAGTACTAGTTGTTATAATAGGATTTGAAAGCCTTTATAGACTATCTTTATCATTTGGTGGGTCTGCTATTATAACTCCAAACTTGTACATATTTATCATAGTACTTAGAATGAGCACTTAATATTATTGTACTGTTATTTTCTTAGTCCCGCTAGGTATTAAATAGCAGTTCAGGGCTCACCCTAGTCCTCTTATTCCCTTAAAGAACGTCAAAAACTGATATTATGGACCAAAATCGAAGTGTGTATACCGTGATTTTGTATGGCATATCACCATATCATGATGCATTAATGTGTCTGCTCCTATTCACAGTGTATTTTTGTCATACTCCAACACTCCTCCTCACATGGAATCCATCTCCTCTTCAAGTAAGACCTAGTAGACCACAAAGGCATATGAATTTGGCTCTTGTATGGGATGATTTTGTGAATATATCAGCAAGATTGTCAGCAGAAGGAATGTATTTCAGGGTTAGTTCCTCTGACTGGACTTGTTCCCAAAGAAAATGATAGTTCATTGATATGGCAGGTAAACCCCTGGCCATGCACCCCATCATGTTGCACACTTCTAATTGAAGTAGTGTGAACTCACTATACTCATTGTCACAGAAAGTGACAGTCTCCCACACTTTCAGCACAGTAAAATTTTTCCTTCACCTTGAGCCTCACT
Organism: Tetrapyrgos nigripes; assembly: GCA_013368315.1. Classification (NCBI taxonomy): domain Eukaryota; kingdom Fungi; phylum Basidiomycota; class Agaricomycetes; order Agaricales; family Campanellaceae; genus Tetrapyrgos; species Tetrapyrgos nigripes. Next base: position 137,704 of record JAACJM010000196.1, on the reverse strand, counting down.
GAACTCTGCTGGGGCTGAGGCTCTACTCCATTGTTCTTTGGCATCTGCAAGATGTTTCTATGGCCAAAACTTCAGGGTGAACTGAAGTGAAGGGCTCAAGATGAACAAAAATTTTACATGCATGTAAGGTCACAGGACCGTCACTTTTCATGACCCTTAGTATATGCAATCGAACCTATGAATCGTCTAGCTTGTCCACTAGAATGACTCACAAACAGGTATCCTTTAAGACAAAAGCTTTCATTTAGTTTAATCTCAAGAGTTTTACCATAAACACAGTTGGTAACATGCTGATCGAAGCACACTTGGACAATACTATCCTTCATTTGGGTCTAGTTGCTAGACAAACCAGTTTGTGTCATGAACTGCTACAGTTCTTTGTCCTTCTTCTTCTACTTCATTATTGAACCCATTTTCTGATCATTCATCTATTGCATTTCCTCAATAAACCTTTTTAAACCTTTTAAACCTTATGTTACTGACTTTGAACCTTATAAAACCTGTCAAACTTTATAATAACCATCAATCAATCTTCCATTTAATTGATCTTATCTTTTCCCTATGTTTCTCCATTTTCTCCTATGTTTCTCCTATTTCTCCTATCACTTATTCATTGTTCTTCTATATAAACCACTAGACATTCTAGTTAGTCCTTTAGTTCATTCACTTCGTCTCTGCTCCATACTACTACTACGCAGTGTAGAGCCTAGTCAGCTTACTCTTGTTTCTCTATATCTCTCTTTACTCTCAATTGATCTCGTTTTGTGTGACTTGGGTGGTTTGTTATTGACACTTGAATGAACTCCCCTACACCCACCTCACTATCTTGAGTCCCTTCCTCGTCTATCTTGCTCATCTCTATTCTCAAATTTCCTTCCCCTTTTCTATCTCTATTCATTCATATTGCAAGTGTCGTACTCCCTCCCTGCAATTTGAATATGTTTCAATTGCTAGCAGATACTACTTCAAGTAGGCTGCAACCCACTGTGTACTTCAAGTAGGCTGCAACCCACTGTGTACTTCGAGTAACAGTGTAGCAACAATCATCCTCCCCTTCATACATTCTTTTCATCCTGTCTACCGCATTCTCTTGGATTTGCTTTGAACCTCCTGAGAGCCTGCCTGACTACAAACAACCTCCTCTCCCCCTTCCACTCAATCTACCACACACCGAGTACTGGTGTAGCCACATGGAAGGCATCCAGGCAGATCCTTGGAGCTATGATCAAAACTTCATCTGCACACATCGTTGGGTTTGGAAATTGGAATCAGGTGGTGTAATCCTTTCTGTTTACTCGTACATACGAGTCACCCTCAACCTTGATACTGATGATATGGCAGGTAAACACCTGGCCATGCACCCCATCATTTTGCGCACTTCTAATTGAAGTAGTGCAACCTCACTATATACGCAATCAAACCTATGAATTGTCTAACTTGTCCACTAGAATGACTCACAAATGGGTACCCTTTAAGACAAAAGCTTTCATTTAGTTTAATCTCAAGAGTTTTACCATAAACGCAGTTGGTAACATGCTGATCAAAGCACACTTGGACTTTACTATTCTTTGTTTGGATGAGGTCACTATACAAAACAGTTCATTTACCAGATTTCCGACTTCGTTTTACTACTCAGACAAGAAATATCTCGTCTGGACTGTGATTGATGATGCGTTCAGCATGTACTTACAATCCCTGACTCCTACTAACACTCAACGATTACCTATGAACCACATATGGACTCAGAGGCTTGATGGACCATAGTAAACTACTATATAGTACTTAGCTAATCATGTGGCTGACTATAAAAGCACACTTCGATTACCTTATCATACAACAACTGCTTGTAACTGCCTTCATACAGATACAGTGCAACAGCAATACGAGTATTGTTCCTGTGGAAAGCAGTCATCTACAGTCCTTCTTCAGTGGGAGGTGTCATACCCCTTGAGCTGCTTAACTTCATTTTCTCAGTGCTCAGTCTTTACATACCAAACATTCCACTTGTCATATAGTGCTGTACTTGTGGAGGTGTGTTCGTATAGTTGCTTGTCGTATTGTGCGGTCCTTGTAGATGCGTAATAAGTCTTCTTCAATTCCGAGCCAGTTTTGTTTTCACCTTCGTCTTGTGCTTAGTTTGCCTTCAGAGGTAGCTGCACCTACTCAAGCAGTGTATTACCATTCACTTCTGCCCATCCCCAGTTTCATTTTGTGTATTTGTTGGTGTATCACCACAGGGCACCCACATATCCTCTCTCTGTTAAGTCCGGGCGGATCCTAGCGTTAGGAAACACATCGGACCCGAGCGGAAGTCTTATTGGGGTTTTGGGAAAGGATGAAGACGAATCTGGGTGGAACCGGTAGTCTCTGAGATAGAAGTATAAGGAAGACACGGAATGGAATCCGTTAAGACGGTACTATGTTGTCTGAAGTCGGATGAGGTTAGGAGACCAGCTAATTCGATTTTAGACTTAAGCTATCTACTACAAAGTTGCTAGCTTAAGTAATACTTCGGAAACTATCGGAATGAAGAGAAGTAAGATAGGGATGGTTCGGAAATAAAGGAAAAGCACATGGTGCTATTGGAGATGGATGGAGTACTGTGGAACAAAGTGGAAACAAAGTGGAACGGATTGGAGATGAAGTGGAGTAAGTTTTGGAGATTAGATACGAGCTATCCAGTAGTTATCCAAAATGAATCACGGGTTCCCAGATGGGATCCGTTTGTGGAGATTAATAGTGGAGCTCGGGTATGAATCGGAAATGAATGATCAGAAAGTGTTCGGGATGAAAAGGAATGAAGTTCGAAATAAAAGGAAAAGAAGTTCGGAAAAGGATCGGATACGATCGGAAAGATGTACGGAAGCATAGATATTACAGTATCCCCCTCTTAGGCCTCGAGCCCTCGAGAGGCATGGAAACGAATAGTAATCCGTTGGAATGAAGTTGAAAAGACAATAGAAGAAGAAAAAATAGAAAAGGGGTGGACCCCGGAAAATGAACAATGGAATCAGAAACGAATGGAAACGATCGGGATTGTGAATGGTTTCTAAATTAAGTAATTGGTAACGAAATGAACAGGAAACAATAAGGATGGTCCGTGCGCGTATTTGAAAACGTATAAAAGGGAGAGCCCTCGGAAGCAGAGCAAAACCAACTTCACCGTTATCGATGTCTTCCACCACCTCCTACGTTCCCCTTGACGTCTCCATGCTCCTGACGGAGTATATGACTGAATGGACAACGTCCAATGCGAAACCTCTGGCTCCTGTGCAACCCGAACCTTTGGTGGAGCAAGTGATCGATGATAGTATGAGGGTGATGGAAAAGCATCGGGTCCGTCAGGAAAATAAAAATGGTGCGTGATCTTTTTTTTTTGAATTGGGTTTTCCACGGATGCTAACGGAATCGGCTTCAGCTCAACAAGCACATGAAGTTCTGATGGAGGAATACGAGGCTGCGCAGGAGTTGATGGAGTTGTGGTTGGAGCAGCGGAAAGACGCGGAAAGACGCAGAAAAGGCGAAGGAGGAATTGGAGGCTGAGGAGAGGAAGCAGCTGGAGGAATGGGTAAGGAAGGAGAAGGAACAGACAGAACGGGGCACGGAGATGGAAGTGGAGCATTCTGATGCGGGCCCATCAGAAAAGGTGAGAGGAAAGAGGAAAGCGAATCCCGGACCGAGTAGTCCTCGTGCAGCTCGGAGGCAACGTAGGGACGAGGGATCTGGGGATGAAGACTCGGAGAGCAAGGAAGAGGTTGAGGTGGAGAAGGGAGAGGCGTATGCCGAGGTACGTTTGCTTTTTCTGTTTTTCTACCTTCGGATAGTGACCTTGATTTTGTGTAGTGGTGTTCCCGGTGTACCCGGCTCGGTTTGGAGTGCACGTCCCAAGGTGACGGGAAACGTGCTTGCAAGTCCTGCACAGCATCACGCGTGGGGTGTAGCTTCACCGGTCGGAAAGCCGTCATTCCCGACGTCTCGACCCTTTGTGCCATACAGTTGGCCCAACTCCGTCGCCTCATCCATATGGGGAATGTTCTAGAACCGATCGCAGAATCGTCGGATATCCCACTTCCCAAAATGGAGGATGAGGAGTGGACGGGAATGGAGGCAAGGTTGCTGGACATGCCGGATTCACTCGGGAAGCTGAAGAAGAAGGGAAAGGGGAAGAAACCGAGATCAAAGGCAGTGGTAGAGGAAGATTGAGGAAGGGGATGGATGCGTGCCGGACGCGATGGACACGAACAATTGTATATAGATTTTTTTGTAATGGATACTCGACCGGACCCAGATGGGCAAAAAACTTTCTCGGAACAAATTTTCGAGTGAAGTTAAGATGCAATCGGAGTAAAAGGAAAAAATGAGAAAAAATAGAATAAATCGAAATTAGTGAAGAGCGCTGGAAGGGACGGAAAACGTCGGAAAGATAAGGATTAAGATGAAATTGGAAGAGGACCGGGTTTGTTCAGATTTTTCTCATGGTACTCGTCTATAGCTTCTTCGGCTGTAAGCTCATCCACGGGAAGCCAGGAAAATTCTTCGTCGGTGCCTTCATAACCAGACCACTGTACCAAATATAGTAGAGGACATTTCTGATGGCGCTGATCGATTTTCGAGTCTAAGATTTCAGTGATTTCATATTCAAGTTCACCTTCAATCTCGACCGGAGCGGGTGGATCTGGGATACGATTCGGAATCGTGTTGGGAACAGCGGGTTTGAGTTGGGACACATGGAAAACGGGGTGGATCCCACGGAGATAGTCAGGGAGCTTTATGGCATAAGAAAGAGAGCTCGGACAAGAGATAACTTTGAATGGACCAAGGAATTTCTCAGAGAACTTCGGAGTGGGTCTTGTAGTTTTTATGTGTTTGGCAGACACAAAAACCTTGGTAAATCCAGACGGCGCTTGTCAGCCTGTACTTTGTAACATTTCTGAGCTTCCCGAATCTCATCCCGAAGGAAACCATGAAGTTCCTCGAGATTGACAACGAAATGTCGGGCGCACTCGGAAGTGAGATTGTAGTCGGGATGAACCGTTAAGTTTGGGTGAAACCCTTTATTTGCGAAGAAGGGTGTGATTCCAGTGGAAGCGTTCGGAGCGTTGTTGTAAGCGAACTCAGCGATGGGAAGTAGGGAAGACCAATTATCCTGTTGGTAAGAACAATAGATCCGGATGTACTGCTCGAGTGTCTGATTGGTGCGCTCGGTTTGTCCGTCGGCTTCCGGGTGATAACCCGAAGTGAAGTGAAGTTCCATATTCAAAGCTTTTCCTAAGGATCGGAAAAAATGGGAAACGAATTCGGAACCGCGGTCGGAAGTGACATGGTTAGGAACACCATGCTTAGAAAAAACATGAAGAACAAATAATTCCGCAAGCTGTTCCAATGTAATGGTATCATGAGTTGGAATGAAGATTCCCTGTTTGGATGTGCGGTCCACAATTACCAGGATTGCTGTGTATCCATTGGAATCCGGTAGTTGTTCAATAAAATCCATGGAAATCGAATCCCACAGACGGACCGGTACAGGAAGTGGCTTTAAGAGACCATAAGGACGATGTCGACGAGGCTTGTTGCGACCACAAACCATACAGGAAGCGACATAATCCCGAATGAATTCTCAGACCTTTGGCCAGGTATAGTGGCGTCGGATAAGGTCAAGCGTCCAGTTTTGTCTGAAGTGTCCTGCTAGGGAATGGTCATGGTGCTGTCGCAAAACTTGAAGTCTAAGGTCGGAAGCACCAGGAACGAATATCCTATCGTCCAAGCGTAGTAACCCGGAGTCATCAAGTTTCCATTGGGATGATGAGGAATCCTTAGCTAGTTTGAGACTGGCTTGTGATTCCGGATCGGAAGTGTAGGATTCTCGGATTGTGGAATGGAGTTTCTCGATATCCATGATAATGGATGCACAGAGAATGGGTCCTTCAAGGAAAGAGGCTTGGAGCGATTCGGAAAGCTGTTCTTGGGTGAAGACTGGGCGGAAATTCTGTGGATTAACTTTGGCGTAGTCACTATCCCCCTCTTTTGGGTAGACGTCCCATTGTCTAGTGAGTGAGTCGGGTTTTGCACCTAGTTTACCCGGTCGGAACCGGATAATGAGATTGAAAGCAGAAAGATACTCGGACCATCGGACTTGTCGTCATGTTAGAATTTTGGTGGTTGAAAAATATTCCAAATTCTTGTGATCAGTAACGACATCGATAGGGGATCCGGAGCCTTCCAAGTAGTGTTGCCAGATTTGGAAAGCTTCAAAAATGGCAAGCAATTCCTTATCGTGAACGTCGTAATTGAGTTCGGCGGATTGTAAGGTGTGTGAATGGAATGCGATGGGATGAATCTCTCCAGAATCGTACTGGAGAGAGAGGATTGCGGCGATAGCGTAGTCGGAAGCGTCGGTTTCAACGATGATCTTTTGGTTCGGAACCCAATGACCAAGGATCGGAGCGGAAGTAAAAGTGTGCTTAAGGTAATCGAAAGATTCCTGGCATGCCTGCGTCCATTTCCATGGGATAGCTTTTCAGGTGAGACAGGTTAGGGGTACGACGATATCCGAATAATTGAAGATGAAGCGTCTGTAAAAATTACAGAAGCCTAGGAAGGATTGTATATCCCGGACCTTCCAAGGAACGGGCCATTCCAGGATAGTTTGGATTTTAGAAGGATCCATCGTTAACCCTTCAGGGGAGAGAATGTAGCCTAGATACTCCACGGTATCAACGGAAAAGAAGCATTTTTCGGGATTGACGAAGAGTCCGTGCTCTCGGAGCTGACGGAATACTTCGCGAACGTGCTTCTGATGGTCCTCCTCATTGTCGGAATAGATCAGGACGTCGTCGAGATAGACGATGATGGTAACGTCGAGGAGATCCTTAAGGATGTCGTTGATAAATCGCTGAAAAGCAGCGGGAGCATTACTGAGACCAAAAGGCATCACTTTCCATTCGAAGGATCCGTAGCGGGTCTGGAAAGCGGTTTTCCATTCATCCCCTTCGGTGATGCGGACCAAGTGGTAAGCATGACGGAGATCCAACTTGGTATAGATTTTCGTGTGCTGGGGAGTGTCTAAAAGCTCGGAAATAAGCGGAAGCGGATACCTATCCTTCTTCGTGATGGCATTGAGGCCACGGAAGTCAACGCAAAGCTGAAGCTCTCCGCTTTTCTTCTTCACAAAGAGGACTGGAGCCGCGAAGGGCGAAGATGAAGGTTTGATAAAACCTATAGTCAGATGTTTGTCGATAAATTTCCGTAATTCTCCTAATTCCCTGTCGGATACTGGATAAATCCGGGCAATCGGCAGAGCCGCGCCCTTGACAAGATCAATCTTGAGGTCGTAGGGACGATGCAGAGCCAGTTTATCTGAAAGTCCTTCGTCAAACACATCGGAATAGTCAGCTAAGTATCCGGGAGCCTTTGGAGAAGGTGGGGTTTCCGAATTTGAGGCTTTCGCATGAACCTCAGCATCCGGGGTTAACCGGAGCGCCATTGGTTCGAGCTGATCCTGTTTGCAACAGTGAAGGAAAGCTGCTGCTCTGATGATACTAATGCGGGTGTCGTCAACGGAAGACGCCATTTGCGAGACGGAGGGATAGGAATAGATGGGTTCGTACGGCCATGATGATTTAGAACAAATGGGTGGCGTTGCAGCCAGAAGCGGTGTGGAAACCGGAGAACCCGGGTCAGCCTCAGAGGGCGACACACAGGGTTCAGAGCTCAGGGTGACAGCAACCAGTTCGGGGTCACGGAATTCGATGTTTCCTTTTACCCAGTCAACCAACGGGTTGTAGTGGGAAAGGAAACTATATCTGAGGACTCCCTTACAAGTTGAGTCGAGATTCGTGACATAAAAATCAAGAGGAATTTGTTCCCCCTTCGGAAAGTAAACGGAAAAAACAGCATACTTTATTCAGGGTGCAGGGTACGGAACCATCAAGTAAGCGTAGACGAACGGGAGGAATGGAAAAGGTAGGTAGGGAATGTTCGGAAACGTACGTGGAGTCGATAAAACAATCTGAAGAACCAGAATCCAAAAGCGACGGAAAAGAAATGGAAAGTTCGGGTTTAGTATATGAAGGAATAGAAAGTGGAAGGACTAAGGATTTAATGGAAAGAGCGGCGGCGTTGAGAGTAACCTCCTGATTGGCACGATCCCGGTCAACGCAACTCCAACCTCGTGCCGAGGCATCAGAGTCGCTGACTATTTTGGGGACTGCGTGGAAGCAGTGCCAGTCACGGAAGTATTACCAGAGGAGGTGTTTTCCGTGTTTGCAGCTCAGCCGTGAGCCTCATTCGCCGCTTTCCGCTTGTTACAATCATCCGTCGAATGCTTCCCGCCACAGAACATACAGAGATTGTTCTTCTTGCAGCGGTCCCTTTTGTCCTGGGATAGCTTTCCGTCCTTCCCGAGCTTGTTGGCCCAGGGTTTCTTCTGGCCGGAAGGAATGAAGACGATGAGGATGAGTTAGAGTTGGGATTATAGTTGGAATTGGAGGAATTGGAGGAATTTCCAGATTTCCCACCTTTACCGGAGTTTGAGGACTTTCCGGAGCTGGAACCGGAACTATTACCTCCCGAGCCTTTCCCCCTGGAATTCCCTTTTCCCCCGCTCGCTTCTTCCCGTTTCTTCTCAGTTTGGCGACGCCAGTAACGGGAATCGATTCGGAGAACCTGGGATTTGAGACGGGGAAGGTTCTGTTCCTCGTAGACTAGGGCAAGGGCGTCCTTGATTCGCGGAGCCAAACCCTTTCGGAAAAAGTGTCGCAAGGAATTCTCATCCCAAGCGACCTGCGAAGCAAGCTGTTGGAACTTGACGCAGTACTTCGTGGCCCAATCAGAATCCTTCATGAATAGGGCCTCCAATCGGTCCTCAGCATCCCCGACCTCGTCAAAAACCCCGAAGTTGTCCTTCAGTTCCTTGACGAAAATACCAAAGTCAAGGGTCCACAGAGCGGGTTCCTCAGGATCCGGGTTGAGGATTTCCGGCTCAAAGAATTCGAGCGCAGTGCCGGAGAGATAGGAAAGAGTGAAACTGATTTTTGCGGCATCAGTCGCATATGCCTTGGGACGGTTCTGGAGATTAATCTGGATCTGGATCAGGAACGGACGGAGCTTCTTCGGATCCGACCCATCGAAAACGTCAGGTTTCTTCACTTCCGTCTTTTCACTGTGACCAGGTGTAACCTTTCCGATGATCTCGTTGAAACTTTGGAGGGTGGTAATGAACTGCCTCCTTTCGTCGTCATCGTCGTCGGAATCATCAGAACCATCTTCTCCTCCTGGAGGCCCACCATCCAGTGGTCCTCCGCCACCGTCGTCAGATCCACCTCCTCCACCACCCTGGTGTTGTTCATTGTCGTCCCCGTCATTTCCCTGACCATACTGCTGGCCCGGTGGAGGACCTCGGCCGTCATCGGGATTGGCGGTTGTACGCGAGGGTCCTGCTCGAGAGGATCCTTGAGTTTGCTGTTGGACGTATGAACGGCTTTGGGTTTGTGTAAGGGTTGCGGAGTCTCCTGGCTCCGGGCCGTCCCAGCTATCGAGGAATTCCTTGAACAGACTCGTACAGGGTTTGGTTGGGCTCGGACATGCGAAAATGCTGCCAGAGCGTCTGTGTTGGCGAATTTGAACGTTACAGAAGAGGTTGGAATAATAAGCGTTTTTGAATGGAGTTACTGGGACCGTAAGGTTCGGTGTCGGGGAAGGAGTTCGTGGTTGAGAACGTTGGGACATTGTAGACAACAAGAGTGAAGTCTAAAATACTGTTAAGTCCGGGCAGATCCTAGCGTTAGGAAACACGTCGGACCCGAGCGGAAGTCTTATTGGGGTTTTGGGAAAGGATGAAGACGAATCTGGGCAGAACTGGTAGTCTCTGAGATAGAAGTATAAGGAAGACACGGAATGGAATCCGTTAAGACGGTACTATGTTGTCTGAAGTCGGATGAGGTTAGGAGACCAGCTAATTCGATTTTAGACTTAAGCTATCTACTACAAAGTTGCTAGCTTAAGTACTACTTCAGAAACTATCGGAATGAAGAGGAGTAAGATAGGGATGGTTCGGAAATAAAGGAAAAGCACATGGTGCTATTGGAGATAGATGGAGTACTGCGGAACAAAGTGGAAACAAAGTGGAAACAAAGTGGAACGGATTGGAGATGAAGTGGAGTAAGTTTTGGAGATTAGATACGAGCTATCCGGTAGTTATCCGAAATGAATCACGGGTTCCCGGATGGGATCCGTTTGTGGAGATTAATAGTGGAGCTCAGGTATGAATCGGAAATGAATGATCGGAAAGTGTTCGGGATGAAAAGGAATGAAGTTCGAAATAAAAGGAAAAGAAGTTCGGAAAAGGATCGGATACGATCGGAAAGATGTACGGAAGCATAGATATTACACTCTCCCTCATCTATAATCATCCTTCTCACCTTCTACCCATCCTCTACCACATTCCGATCCTTCCCATCACCTACCCTTTACATCCTTTTACCTGTCATCACCCATCCAAACTAGTCTTCACCCAGTCAAAGTGCTACTCCATCTCATCTTCACTTCAATTATACTTCTTTTGTTTCTTCCTTGAAGATTTGGTTTCTCTAGATCTACTGTGAGAGCTTTAGTGTCTCCCTACCCCCAAACTATACACCTTGTCTTGAGTGGAAGGTAGTTGTTGGCTGAGTCACTTGCCTTCGACCCCATGCTTGGTGTCTCACCAAGGAAACTGTTGTTAGGATTACGGGACCTCTGTTCTTCAGAGAGTACAATACACCTACAGGACCTCCGTTCCTTACAAACTGCAGCACACCTTCCTCCTTCATTTTTGAATCCTCGTTCTGATTTAAAGGGCAGAAGAAAAGGCCCTAAGAGATTGTAGAAGCAGTATATGACAAGTTGACAGTCCACATCTGCAGATCCAAATCTTCCCTGTGCAGATCGTCCACATGTCTTCTTCAAACCAACCACTCTTGACTGTAATTATAACTCAGAGAATTCAAACCCCTATATATTCTGTGAAAATCAGCCCTGTATTAACAGGTACAACACCCAAACACTTCCTGTATCCCTTCCTATCGAGTGTGAAGTTGTAACACACAACCAAGAACTCACTATTCGAAAAGCTCATCCTATAATTGATTCCAAAACCAAACAAGACCAGGGAACATCTACCCCCACAAACACTCAACCGAACCCAGAATCTTCCTCTATACCTAATCTGTCTTCTGCATCAGATTCTTTACCAGATCCATCTTCTAATAACCCATCAACCCCTCCTGAAAATCCTTCCCCTGATCCATTAGAACCAAACAACCCTTCCTCTCCCATAATTCCGTCTACTGAAGGACCATCCGTAGTCCCTCATCGTCTAAACCCTTCTCCTTCTCCAGACCCATCAGATCCAGACAACTTGGCCATGTCCGACATAGCGCCTAACAACTCTAATAGCACTTCTGAACAAGGAAGGAAACCTGATGCATTCACTGGAGAATGTGATGAGGTGAAGCAATGGTTAGCCTCGTTTAACAACTACCTACATCAGAACAAGGTGAAATACTCCACCAAGGACTCTAAAGTATCCCTATTTCTCTCGTTCTTCACAGGAGAAAAAGGAGGAGATTGGGCAACCCAACGTATCACAGAGTGAGAAGATGATAAGGAAAATGAGAGAGTAAGTCGAGAAGACAGGCGATGGACAATTTCAGCAAGTGCTGGTCACTCCCTCATCGCATCCCTCAGGCCTCCCTCTTAGGATCTCTACACACACTCTCTCTCTCTCTCTTATCCTTCTCACCTACGATATTCACTCAGAAGCTTCTGACTCTGTATGCATTCCTATCGCTCTTTGCTCTCTCAATCTTTGCAGGCTTTGGTCAGGTGCAGGTGCAGGCATCCAGACTAGTGGGAGAGTATGGTCTTGTGCTGTCAGACCACAAAATGATTTCGGCCCTACATAATAGCAAGTCGTTTACATAGAAATTCTGTACATTTGCAACGTGACTCATCCAAAGTGCACTCGAACTCGTAGTCTCGAAGTGGATCAAACAAGGTCCATTCTCTAAATCTGGCGTATATATTTTAACTGCTTGACCCTCCACTCAAACCTTCCCGTTGGCATTCGCCATCTGGTACAGGATATCCCTGTCATTTGATTCATCGACGAGGGAACGCAGTCTCCCTCCTTCAATCTGCAGCAGGGCTTTTGGACTATCAAATTCGAGCTGTTGTCGAACATATCTCAGTCATAGGTAGTGCATTGGTTGAGACTAGACTCACAACTTCTCCAGCATCCAAGACCATCTAAGCGTGGATAAATGAATGTCAGCGTCAAGGAGAGCTGAGAAGTCAAAAAGACTGCTTACAATTTTGTCAGCATCCATGATAGTCTGCAAACGGTGAGCAACCGTGATCAGTGTAACATCTCCTTTCAGCTCGTTACGAAGGGAAGATTGGATTATTGAGTCGGTTTTGTAGTCTTCGTTGTGTCAGCGTCCTGCAAGAAATTTGATGAAATTATTGACCCACCTATCGCAGATGTTGCTATCGCAGGTGGAAATCGCCAGTTGGTAAGTGACACAGTTAAAGTAAGCAGATAAAGACTCACCTTCGTCCAATATCAACAACTTACTTCCTCTCACAATTGCTCTAGCAAGTGCTAAAATCTGTCGTTGCCCCACCGAAAGATTACTTCCTCCACTCGAAATAGCACTGTCCAGAGATAACTTTCCGCCATCCTCATCTGACTGCTCTTGGAGAGAAAAACAATCCAGCTGCACGAAGCGCGCCGTTTAGTAGGGCATCGTCGTATTGATCGAATGGGTCGAGGTTTTGACGGAGAGTGCCACTGAGAAGTTCGGGCTGGCGAAGAAGGGAGGACGTGAGGACCAAAACATCAACTGAGCAGAGAACACTCACCACTTGTGGGATGATGGTGATACTAGAGCGTAGAGCATCGAGATTGACTTTGCTCGTTTCAAGGCTATCGTAGTACACGTTTCCCTCGGTGAGGATACACCTTAGCAAGGAGAGGGTGAGGGAGCTCTACGAGGACAAGAGGAGATGAGATACAGATAAGTAGACTTTGAACAGTGAGCGCAATACCTTTCCAGAACCAGTTCTTCCAACTTCATTCGGAAAACCACCATCCAGTCAGCTAAAATAGTTGGATTGATGCCACCTCTACTCACCGACACCAATTCTCTCCCCAGACTTGATTGTAAACGATACGTTTTTGAGCACTTTTGGTCCATCAGCAGAATACCTCGCGGAGAGATTCTCTACGCGGACTTCGCCACTAGCGGGCCAATATGCTGGCGGTTCGCCTTCAGGAACTGGTTTTGGTTCTTGCTCTATCTTGAGGTATCCTTGGATACGCTCGAGACTGTTGCCTGAAAAAATAAGCTAATTAGACGATGACCTAAACGAAAAATGGACTAAAGCCCTACCCTGAACCTCAAACTCGTTCAAATTCCTAATCCACCAAAGGATGAGCGAACTAAATCCGACTAGATGATGAAATCTACTCAGATTATGTTCCTCCAGCAGCGAGTGTGGCAAGAAACTCACCAGCCATATTCAACGAGAAACCCGTATTCGCAGCAGTTTGATCCCGGAAATACACCAAATATGCCGCCAGCCCAGCAGAGAACATTGCTCCCAACGCAGTAATTCTCACAGAAACCCATCGATTCAGATTATAAAACGTCCGTGCCGCTCTCGAGAACTTGTCTATCCTTTTCAACGATTCCTCCATAAACGCTTTTTGAGCACCAAAAGCCCTAATTGACGTCAATCCCGCAATTGCTGCTCCAAAGTGAGCCAGAACGGGAGCTTTAGCGTTGGACATTTCGCGTTTGACGGAGAGTTGGGCTTTGATGTAGATTTGACCGGTTATACTTCCAAAGACGAATACGAGGACACCGGGAATGAAAAAGATAGGAGTGATGAGGACGACGGCGAAGAGTTTGACGATCATGACCATGGTGAGTTCGGCGACCCATTGAAGCCACATCGGGATTGGTCCATCCACTAAGAGAAGCAATGATAGGTAAGCGATCAAGTCGTCTAATGCTACAGAGACGAATCATGTACCTGCTCGGATGTCTTGTGTACATCTTGCGATAATACGAGAGGTCGGAGTTGTGTCCAACCACCTGCAAATCAACATCAGTATCTGTCAAAGACGGAGATATTTGACCAACCGTAAAGTAGTTCCCAAAACAGATTCAACGAGGCGTTTATGCAGTGTCCGCGATGCACGAATCCCTCCGTAAAGATAGACCATATACCCGCAACAGTAGATGATGACGGCACAAGCAAGAAGGGTAGCTGAAAGCGGATTAGGACCAGTCAAAAATGTAAGAGAAATTTTCGATACCGTAAATGCCAATGTAGCTGAGAAATAGGTGATCAGTACCACATGTCATATGACGTGAGCGGATTTTTGCGGCTTACAGAACCACAGGGACTTCAGAAGGATCGTCTCGTTCATCGTATTGTGTAGTCCAGTATCCAAGGAAATATGTTTGACTCGTATTCAGCAACTCGACCATCAAGGATGCTAAAACACATGCGATGCAGAATATCCAAGGGTAACTTCCGCCCAGTCCTGAAAAGTACATTTTCACTAAGAGAGTGATGAGTTTCGTGGTTGAAGTACTCCAATGTAGCAACATACCAGCAGGCCAACTGACGTGTCCCTCTTCAATTTCTTCCGCTGCAATGAGCTTCCCGTCGCCTTTGGGGTCATCTGAAGGTGGGTGATGATCGATTTCTTGATCACTCCTCTTCAAGATCTGTTCGTTTTCCTTGGCTTCTGCTGACAGAACATGATCTTTACGGAGAGCATCTGCAACAGTTCCTTGACTCTCAATCCGTCCATCTTTCATAGCAACGACAAAGGAAGCGATCGGGCGAGCGAGGGCAACGTTGTGGGTCTGAAATGCACTTGGAATACACATCAGAGTGATAGAGATTGACTGAACATACCACAAGTATGATCGTTCTTCCTTGCACTAAATCACCACAAAAGCATTTCTCAACGATCCATTTTGAGGTGTGCACGCTGGAAAAGGAGTCAGTTGAAAAAGAACTGTCAGAAGACGCTTAGAGCATACTCAAGTGCTGCCAATACATCGTCCAAGAGAAGAATCTTGGCAGCAGAATATACAGCTCTGGCCAGCGTAATTCTTGCCTTTTGTCCGCCTGAAAGCGTGAGACCTGCCGGACCTAGCGTCAGACATTTTTTGAGGTTTGTGTGAAAAAGCATATCACAAACCCTTCTCGCCAACCTCAGTAGCATCTCCAGCTTCAAATAAAGTAAGATCTCGTTCCAGTCCGCATTGGTGGATGACTTTGCGGTACCGTTCTTCGTCGAAAGGTGCTCCAAAGAGAATGTTTTCCTGGAAAGCTGTAAGAATCCCGTGGAAGAAGAAAATGATGGTGTCTCGCTTTGATGGTCTCGTTAAGGACCCATGACTCTTGAGCAGCGTATGCTACGCCACTATCTCGAGGGAGATTGTACCACGAATCTGGACTGGAAGGAATGAAATGCATTTCGGCTACAGAATACTCGTCAGTAAGATGAAAGACCTGAACAACAAAGAGACAGACAAAGTAGAGCCATCAACAATGATGTTTTCCCAGAGCCAGTTTCTCCAATGACAAGGTTGATAGAATCCTGCCGAAAGATCAGCTCTTCTTCAATCTTGAGGAGGAATTTGCGCTTGGAAGGTGTAAGGGAGCCATCCACATCATTGGACCAGGTAAATGTCGCATTTCGGAAGCCGATTTCCTCGCTTTGGTTCTGATCAGCAGGCGTGAAGTAATTCGAGTCTGTTTCTTTCTCGGAGAATCTGTCAAGTAGTTCGGTCTAAATGAGGTCATCGTAAGATCCAGCGTTGCTGTTTCACTTTAAATCTGACTGACCTCGCGTAAGAAGCTGGATACACGCTCCAGAGAAACTTTGCCAGTCATTATCATGGTAATCGTGTCGAAGATGATGTGCAGTTGCTCGCGTAGCATGTCGAATACCGACATGGAGCTGAATACTGCGGATGCAGTCAATTCTTGCTTCATGACCAAAGTCTAATGGGATCGTTAGTGAGGCTGGATGGCTATCAGCATAGATAGTACACATACACTAATTGCAAAATGTCAGTAAAAGTTGATAAAGAGCAGCTTTAATGACTTACTAGGTTGTATAGGTTGCTATCATGGTAAGGAGAGGAATCACAAAGCTGAGCTATCATTTAAGTGATGCGAAAAACAGAGAGAAACGTCAGGATCGCACTTGATAGTCCCATTCATCAGTTCCAAGATCTGCTTCTTAAAGATCCATCCTAGTTCTTCCTCCCTCTTTTCTGCAATTCTACCTTGCATTTTTTGTTCCCAACCAAACAGCTTGATCATACGCAGGACGTTCAGAGCTATAGTAACGTTTTCAATACACGTCAAACACCCAGGCCAGAAACATCACTCACTCTCTGTGACTGTCTGAACCCGTGCGTCAGTAACCTTCAGACGGCTACGTTGAACGTCCTGTACCAGCTTAGCAATGAGACCTGGCACAGGAAACATGATAAGCATGACGGCAAGCCCAATGAATGCACTGTATTTACAAGTTGAGAAAGATAAGCATCATAATCAAAAGACAAGGCGAGAAAATGACAGTACCTCCAGCCAACAACTACATACAAGAACGCAATACACAGAGTAACCTGCACCGGGACGTAGACAATGGCGTACAAAAAGTCTCTTCCGTCAATGATGTTTTCAAGATCAGTAGTGACCAGGTTATTGATCTTCCCAACCAGATTACTCGAGTCTGAAGTTGGTTCCTTCTCTTTTTCTCCCTTCTGCTCCTGCTTCTTCCCCTTGGACTGGGCAGTGTTCGAGGTAATGCTAGCGGTGCTAGCACGAATTGTTTCCTCTTCAGTCGATGAACTGGCAGACGTCTCTTCGACGCCAGCAACGGAAAGGGTATCCGGAGTATCAGTCGATGAGTTTGGTACACTGTTTCCAGAGGAGCTGGGAGCTTCGGCTTTGACGCGAATTCGGAGGGAATGTTCAAAGACGAGTTGAGTGATGATGGCCTGGCAACGAACGAGAGTCCGTGTCTGGAATTTTAGGTCAAGTCAGAACATGAATTTGCTTCATAAATGGCATTGAGAATACTCACAGTGATAAAAACATACCATTGAATGGCGAAAGTACCTGCTACGGGCCCAAGAAGGATCCAGAGGATCCAGAACCAAGGACGAATGGCCGTCTCCTGGCCTCCAGGTTCGAGATAGCTACATGGTTTTCAGCCCTCGACGAATACAAAAAGAATCTGAAATCGACTTGCCGTAGCAATCTGTTGACACCAACAGGTGCTGCAAAATTGGATGCGACGTGGAGAATGATGCAGACAGCGAGAACGATGTATTCACGACGGAATATGTGTAGTAAACCAAAGAACATGTGTCTCCTTGGAGCGCCAGCGTAGATATCAAGATGCTAGCATGGCAAAATGAGCAAGCGTTGAGAAGAGAAGAGAAGAATGAAATAGTACCTTGAAGCTCCTCTCTTTAAGGACGTGTGCTTGATCATTATCATTGAGAGGAGGGAGTTGATCCCAAGCCAAATGTTTTACTTTGTAGGCCGCGAAGACAAGAGGGTCAAGGAATCTGTAGGTGACCATCGATAGAATACATGCAGTCTGCTCCGGATTTGGTATTTCCATGGGGTACTATGTAAAGTCATATTGAGATCTACGTTGTACAGATATAGGCGTCTGAAACACTCACTTTAGGATCAACAGGCACATATTGTCGAGGAATCAACAAAGGTACAAGGACTGCAGAGAACCCAAGAACAGCAATTTTGGCCCACAGAAGAGACCCTTCGTGTCTGTCCAGAGGACTCGAGGTATATGTCACGAATGGATATAGGTCTCGATAGACGTAGACGAAAAAGATGGCGACCAGGACGGCATTCAGGTGGCGAATTATGACTCGACTCCATCTTGGCCTTGCTACTACCGAAATGAGAGCAAGCAGGGATGTATAGAGCTAGAATAGAGTGAGTCATATGAAATTGTCATATGAGTTCCCTGAACTCACGTATGTCAAGGACATTGCCGCTTCTAACCATTCCCGTTTTGAAAAGTGAGCCCCGTAACGGCGTCTGGGATGTTTTCTGCCCCACTTCCCCATAATGGACGCGTCATCCTGGTCTTGAGGACCCGATCTCTTGACTTCGTCAATAACCAAAGAGGTGATGGAAAGTCCCAGTAGGACAAGCGAGCCCGCAAGTCTTGCAAGCATATACCAAAAGATGACTAGACCACCGTGTTCCTTGATGTGTTCTCTCACTTCTCCAACGAGACTGGCATGGAGAGGTATAGCAGCTTGTGGTTCAGATTCATCCGAATTTTTTCCGAACCATCTTTGGACAGGTTTTGAGACGAACACAATATGCAAGAGAAGAGCGACGACTGAAATCGCAGCACAGTAGAGAGGGATAAGGATAGTATTAGTGTAGACACTGGACGGTTAAATGCGCATGAGAGGTAATGCATGATGTTTGAGCAAAAAGAACCATACGGAGCGGAGTCCTTGCGCAAAGACCATGCAGTGTCGGACGCGTCGAGCACTACTTGAGGAATGAGCGACTGCCCATAGCCCAACTGAGTGCGCATAGTTGGTAGTGGTCTGAAGTCAAGGGACACTTCTGCCGGCTAAAAATGAACTTCCAGCCATCATTGATCGGTGCCGAAGGATAAGAAGAAGCGAGGATATTACAGAATAACACTTCTATTTGCAGAGCAGTAGGGACTGTAGATTGGCTACACCTTTTACAAAGCTAGTACTTTTTGAGAAGGGGAATTCTTAGCATGGAATGGTACAAGTAGAGGGAGAGGTCGACTTCTGCGACTTATCTTATCTGTAAAGCCATCGCTTACTCGGACCGTGGTTCCCTGAGCCGTCACACCGTTGCACTACTTCAAAGACAATTTGGGTATTGGATCCACGAAGCAGAAGCAGAAGCATTTACCAGTGGGAGTAATCGTAGTTCCGACTGTGGTTGTGAAGAGGTGATTGAAGAGCATAGAAAACATACCCCAGGAGGAGAGGAGGAGAGGATCAGGGAGAGGTTGTTTAATGAGTTGGGTGAGTACAATTTGTTGACTGTTTTCATTGGACAATTCACTAATAGCGGCGCTTTACAGGCATCAAATTGGGCGGGTTTAAGAACTTTTATACGAATTACGACTAGTGGGTTATACGCGTATGAGGGGCAGCTAACTAGTACTTCGGCAAGCGGGCCTGCCATAGCACTAGACGGTCGCTAAAAGGATGTGCTTTTCCAGATCCGAAAAACATACTATTTGCTCAAATGCTATCACCTCTCACCGCCAGCTTGCTCATCTGTCAGTGGAATAAAAGTCTAAAGGCCTTATCTTTGTCATGTCGGAGCATGGCTCAACTACGACCTCCATGTTCTGCAACTCTTCACTCCCCCTCATGGGCATTGCTGTCATCTTGATCTAGAGTTCAGCGATGTATGCCGCGATTTCTATCATGTATGTCGTACCATACGCCCTCGGGAGTTTCGTGGCCAAGATGTTCCTAGCAAATCTCACAATGATACTAGTATAGAGGCAAGTCTTTTTAACCGGTTTGGGATCGCGCTTCACTAATGGTTCATGGATTCGGAAGTTTCCCTTCCTCGTTGACGAAGACAGGCAGGCCTGGGCACTCGTGCCTCTCCAGATTGTTCTACGTACCCGTATTGCTCGACAGGAAGCATGGAACGGCAGTACTTTCTCCACTGTTGATGCCAACACTCTGAGATTTTAACAATATACTAATAGCACCACGGTCAGAACAGCCGCGTCCAACGACCGCGGCAGTGAGAACGATGATCATGATAGTAATGAAACTATTACTCATATAATCGAAGTCGAGCGGAAATAACCTACTAGTAGCATACTGGTGTTAGTGAACCTTTTCACTTCCAAGACAGTGATTGTAACCCTACAGTACTAGATCTATCCTGGAACATCATTGTTTTCGTTTTCGAAATATGACTACTACCAGCAATTTGCCGTCTCGATATGGATGTAACAACACTGATAATTTGTACTCCTCAGCATACTACGTAGTACTGGTCAGTCAAGACATTTTTTTCTGGTTTTTATCAGCATTCGGTATGAAAGGAAATTCCAACAAGATTCAACCGGGCATTCAGATTTAGCACCCATTGGGTACAGGGGCAGGGTCGGAAATTTATACAAACGTAGAGGCGCAACCTTCAGGTCCTCGCGTTACTTCCAATCGAACTCGCAACCGCACCCATAATCCACCTATTCAACAAAACCAAGTGTAGATAGTTCTCGTCCATCGAAACCATCCTCCCATTTTCAAGCATCGCCAACGGAACCCCCGACACCCATGTTAGAGCATCCAATATCGGCCAGAAAGAATGAAGTTGTTTGATTTCAAACAACAACGCAAGCCCAGCTATCGCGAGCGACACAGGGACCGTTGAGAACATCACCCATCTGGTCGGCATCTCCGAGTCATCAAACCACGTCTTCTCCCTAACCTGCTGGGAAATGACAGTAGTCGCGACGAGAAGGGACGTCCCAACACATAACCCAATTGAAGTGTATGACACCCATGTAGCCGATGGCTCTACTGATCCAAATCCAAGAGCATTTCGAGTTGGCACTGCAAAGATCGCCCCACAGATCGCCGCGGCCAGACCGAACGCATTGAGAAGGAACCCCTGGCGAAGCTCGCCTTCCCTTGGCGACGTGCGGTTTAATGTAGCGATGCACATTAAATCCTTTGTCCCAGGAACATACATCTTAAATCCCGGCTCTGAAGAATCCGCCGTCTTTCCAAACCAAACACTATGCCAGTCCACCAGCCTCCCCGCGAACAGTGTGTTTGCCAATGCAACACTCGTCCATACTCCAGCAGTGGTACCGACGCTTATGAAATAGCAGATGATGATTTGTCCTATTATACCTGCTATCAGGAAAGGTGTGCATGTTCGTCGACTTAATCCACCGCTGAAAACGAGGTCGAAGAACTCTGGTGTATTCGCATAAGGTCGTAAAACCCCCAGAATTGCATCCAGGCGAGTGAGGTAGGCTTCATCCGCAGAGGCACCTCTACAAGACCATCTTCCAGCTAAATTCTGGAACGTGACTCGTCCGTTCTCCAAGAGAGCACCACTGAGGATGGCAATCCAGAGCGACTGGCCCACTTTAATTCGCGCGAGAGTTCCTGGCTCCGGAGCAGTGGCGCCTGACCATGTCGAAGCATGTTGCTTGATATGTTGGGTTACAACGAAATAAGAGTGCGCAAGTTCACGCAGCGATGCGGAGACCTTGGCAGACTCTGGTGCATATGAATGGAAATCAATGTAACAAGCAGTGGCATCCAAATTGATCTGGTCAAGATCTAAAACATATGGTTCTCCATCCGCTTTCCGCGTGGCCAAAGCTCGAAGAGGACTTTGTGAATGTGGACGGCGAACCATCTGCGCTGCTACGACCTGAATTGCAGCCTCCTCGTTCTCCACGTCAACAACTGTATTCGCTGGTTTCCCTTTTGTTGAATAACATGAGGACCCATGAGACCGTATTTCTACTTCCCATTCATGGAAAGCATGGTACTCGATGGCAGCCCAGAGAAGAAAATCATGGGGTGTGATCTTGGGCGGCGGATTATGAGGAGGGGGCTTCACAGCGTCCACTAGATCAACCGGCGTCGTAGAGTCAGACTGCATAACAGGGGGCCAGCTCCTCGGTCGAATCATCCCCCCATCCATCCTAACCCACAAATCTTCATCCAAGCTTGGAAATTCGCCCGTTACATCCTCCCACACCACACAATGAAGAATATCCGTCACCTTTTCCAGCGCTTCCGTTTTCCCATCAGACGTGATGTCATCCGCTCTGATCCAAAAGTTGTATTTTCCGTGAGCAGTACGTATTCCCGAAACGAAATGACAGGCTTTCGCCACCCAGGTCACTTTTCGCATCCCGGAGAGCGATATCATGGGTAGTCCGGAGAAAAGGAACAACCCAGCAACCGGTTCGATGGCGAACAATCGTTCAGAAGTCGTCCCTAATGCAGCGTAAAGCACAGTTGCAAGTAATAGTAATCCAGGTGGCCAAGAGATGACATCGTTGACCGGTGCTTGTGCGAGGACTTGTTGGGTGAAATACGACAGCATGGTGATGAGCAAGAGAAGTTTGGGATTCAAGGCTTGTAGCCAAGTGGAAAGAGTTATAAAGGCCTGAGGAACAGCCTCAGCCTCCACACGACGAAGTTTCCGGCTTTCCCAAGGCTGTGGAAGGAGTTGTTGCTGCTCAACAACAACAGGCGAATTCGAGGACGTGGGAATGACGGTCCTACTCCGGTCTTGTCGCCACTGATGGGAGTCAGCCAGCCTGGTGTTATCCTCACTGCCTGGGGAACGTACCCGCAATGGCATCGCTACTGGAAATCTTGATCGATGATCTTCCGCCAGCTCGACAACAAAGGGGAGGGGGAATGAGTTCTCGAGTTAGCGCTCTACATGTCTAAGCTTTTTATACACCTTTGGGACTTTCTAGGCAGATTGGACAATGACAGTGGAAAGCATACATATTGGGCAGTTCATTCAATGGAACTGAATAAGAGAAACTATAAGGCGTCTACGCAAGCAATGGCCGCCCAGAGCTCAAGTCAGAAAACTGAGCTAGTCTGACGGTTTTGTTAGATGTTTATCAGAATCTATGCCCTATAAGATTCTTGATGCAACGTTGCATCAAAACCTTCCTTCAGGCTCCTTATCAGCAAACGACCGTGCCTCGTCACGGTTGAGATCGTTCAAGCGCTTTCATTTCATTAGGCTTTTATTGTACAGGTCAATGCAAAAGTTCGCAACCTGTAGCACCTTATGCAAACGGCTGTAGTACGGCGAGAAATTCTTGTATTAAGCCCAGTGAAATGAACATTAATGGAACTGCTGTTGCTGTGGATGCGTTTATTCTTGTTAAGAGAAAGCATACACTCCTCTTTATTTTTTTTTGTATCTATAGTCTTTTTCCGCGAAGAAAACGGTAGCGTTTTGAGTTTGAAAATCTCGATGCCTGAAACCTCCGACGCGTCTTCACTTCACACTTGACCTGCATGACCACGACTTTGTCTAGGTTTTCATTTATCCATTGTCATGAGGTCAAAGACGGCGTGGTGGTGTCCTGACGCGAAGAAATGTCACGACGTCAACGCGTTCCTCTCGTCTCGTTCCGCATGTCGTTG
Source organism: Tetrapyrgos nigripes (assembly GCA_013368315.1). Classification (NCBI taxonomy): domain Eukaryota; kingdom Fungi; phylum Basidiomycota; class Agaricomycetes; order Agaricales; family Campanellaceae; genus Tetrapyrgos; species Tetrapyrgos nigripes. Next base: position 114,413 of record JAACJM010000196.1, on the reverse strand, counting down.
CTCCGTTTCTCTTCTCAATCGATTTCATGCAGGTCCCTCTACCAAGAAAAGAACTATTGACCAGGCATCTGAACTAAGTGACACTGACGGTTCGAAGCGAAAGAAAAGTACCATTCTAGGTTGATCATAGTGACTGACCTCAGCTCCAGCACGCCCACTGCACCCACAACTGCAGAAGTCACCTACATACACCCATGGCCTACCATACGGCAGCTCATCTCGGACTTCCCTTCACATGTCGAATACTCGGACCGTCCTCATAACAGGCTGCAGTGCAGGTGGTATTGGCCATGCTCTGGCGAAAGAGTTTTATGCAAAAGGTACCGGTTCATTCACTTCCCATCCTTAGCTGAGTCTTGATGTTGACTTGGTTTCGTACATACAGGGCTCCGCAACAGTTCGTAGACTTGAATCAATGTCGGAGCTGCAGGTTCTTAGAATAAAGAAACTTGTCCTTGATTAACTATCTTGCCAGTACTTACTGTCATATGCATGCTCACATGTACACACTCACGGATCCAAACGCATTTTTTCGTTGAATCCACCGATGGCACAAGTTAGTATGATGCGTATGATGTCCCCTAACAATGACAGTATGTGGTATGTAGCCATGACGTCTGTACTGACCGCACATCCCCTCTGACGATTATTTATCCAGTTCTACTCCTACGAAAGTAGGGGTATTGCATCATGCATACGCATACCCTCCGTCAAGCCACTAAGACATATATAATCCACTTCCCCTTCCTCCTACGAGCTCCTAAATCCCTCTTCGTATCCTCGCTGTCTAGAAACATAACTTGTACCGCTAAAATCATGTCCGACAAGCCTATTACTGCCTACCAGGTGTGTTTGTGTTTGTGTTTTCTCTTCATCGTCTTTCTTCTACCAACTACTGAATAATAATATTGTCGCGTTAGAACTCCGTCAACCTACCCCCTCAATCCCAATCCCTTCCAGGACTGGACGACAACATGTCTCCACCTGCAGAACACTCCAAAGTCGAGTGTTGGGATAACGACGGAAAGCCTTATTTGAAAGAGTATCAAGGGTCAGGAAAGTTGAACGGGAAGAAGGCGATTATTACGGGTGGGGATAGTGTGTGTGGTCCTTTCTACATACACTTACTCGATTAAGAGACTCTGATTCTTTTTTGATTGTTCGCATTTACATTTTACAGGGTATCGGCCGTTCAGTAGCCATCTTCTTCGCTCGTGAAGGAGCAGATGTGACGCTTGTGTATCTTCCAGAGGAGCAGACCGAGTGCGTTAGCCTTCCTTTCCCCCTCTCTCTTTATTGATTTTTTTTCACTAACCTCTTGACTCCCACAGCGCCGAGTCAGCCCGCGACGTAATCAAATCCACCTCCCCGCACCACACCACTCCCCTCCTCATCCCCACCGACCTCTCCTCCCCCGATTCCTTCCAAAAAATCATAGACACCCACCTCCAACATTGGGGTGGTCAACTCGACATTTTAGTAAATAATGCGAGCAAGCAAATTATGTGTAAGAAAGTGGAAGATCTCGACCCGGAGAATGTCGAATCGACGTTTAGGACGAATATCCTACAAATGATTCATCTCACTAAAGTCGCTGTTCCATATATGAAACGCGGGTCGTCTATTATAAACACGACATCCGTAACAGCGTACAAGGTGAGTGAGTCCTCGAGACATGCTGCGTCAAAGTTAACTCACGCCGTATACCTATCCTCATTTACACAGGGCTCCACCACCATGCTAGACTACTCCTCCACCAAAGGCGCCATCGTCACCTTCACGCGTTCCCTCTCCCTTCAACTTGCCCCCCGTGGAATTCGTGTAAATGGCATTGCCCCCGGTCCAGTCTATACTCCCTTACAACCAGCTTCTCGTCCAGAGGACAACATGGAAGGATGGACAGTCGGAGGGACGCCCCTTCACGGACGAGCGGCTCAACCTGCAGAGCTGGGAGAGGCGTATGTGTTTTTGGCGGGTCCTGGGGGGAATTATATTACCGGGAGTGTGGTGCATGTTAATGCGGGGCAGCATGTTGGGGGGTCGTGATACTTGGATGTAACAAGTATGTAATGTAATATTTATATTAATAATGCCAATGCGTACGTTCAGTATTAGCAACTGAAAAAAGAAAAAGAAATCAAGAAGTTTGGTGGCAGTTTTCATGCAGAAGAATTTTAGCCATTCCGACCACGAAATGCTCAGTCGATATTGGTTTCTCCCAAAGATCATGACGGGAAAAGGACAAGTAGTAGTAGGCTTAGTCTACAGCCTGTATCCTGTGACCTGTCAACCGCCCAGTGCCCACTGAAGTCACGGTCGTATGCTAAGATGCTTGAACCCACATGCTACATATGCTACTGAGCCCGTCTCACGTCGCAGGCTGGTCACGAGCCTAAGGTTTGACGCGACGCGTCGGCGTCCCTTTGCAGTCACATTTCCCTCCCTTCCATGGCATTGGCACTCCCTCTTCTTTTCTGAATCCCACTCTATTATATATCAGATGCAAGAGGGATGGGATTACGACCGATTGCAGGCCTGGGGTCTGAAGATCTCTCAATCATTCGCAAACCCAGAATCTAGGACGATGTTACTTGCAAATTGCAGGGACTTACGTGGACGGTGGGGCTCATTGGCACTGGTTTTCATAGAGATAGAAGAATCCTACTAGGAGGCTGAGGCAGGGCGGTCGGCTCAAGTCCTGTATAAATACATGCCCTGAATCCCTTCACAGATTTCAGCAAGTGCTGGTCACTCCCTCATCGCATCCCTCAGGCCTCCCTCTTAGGACCTCTACACACACTCTCTCTCTCTCACTCTTATCCTTCTCACCTACGATGTTCATTCGGAAGCTTCTGACTCTGTATGCATTCCTATCGCTCTTTGCTCTCGCGATCTTTGCAGGCTTTGGTCAGGTGCAGGTGCATGCTGCGGTTGTTCCTATGCATATGAGGCACACTGGAACTGTGAGCAAAAATCTTTGTTAAATTTGAGGCAGTATTTTGATATTAACGGGCTTCTGCTTGTCCTTTTCTCTCTTGTATTTTTCTCCATTTTACAGAATCCAATCACACTCGACTCAGGCTCTCGTGTAACCAATCCCGACCCCAATCCCGACCCTTCTGGCCTGAGACCCTCAGGCACGTCAAACCAGGCTTCCAGCACGCTGAGTGGGAGGGACCTCGGTCGTGACGTCCCCACTAGGGATAACGTCAAGCTAATGGTCGAATCACTTGGCGTTGAAAGGGCAGCCGCTTATTTCAAAATTGACGTTCCCACTCTTGAGCAGTATTGTCACGATATGGGGATTGGGATACCTGGCGGTGCGTAGGCGTAATTCACAAGGATCCAGACCAGTAGGAGTACGGTCTTGTGTTGTCGGCCCTACACAATAGCAAGTCGTTTACATAGAAATTCTGTACATTTGCGACGTGACTCATCCAAAATGCATTCGAACTCGTAGTCTCGAAGTAGATCAAACAAGGTCCATTCTCTAAATCTGGTGTATAGATTTTAACTGCTTGACCCTTCACTCAAACCTTCCCGTTGGCATTCGCCATCTGGTACAGGATATCCCTGTCATTTGATTCATCGACGAGGGAACGCAGTCTCCCTCCTTCAATCTGCAGCAGGGCTTTTGGACTATCAAATTCGACCTGTTGTTGAACATATCTCAGTCATAGGTAGTGCATTGGTTGAGACTAGACTCACAACTTCTCCAGCATCCAGGACCATCTAAGCGTGGATAAATGAATGTCAGCGTCAAGGAGAGCTGAGAAGTCAGAAAGACTGCTTACAATTTTGTCAGCATCCATGATAGTCTGCAAACGGTGAGCAACTGTGATCAGTGTAACATCTCCTTTCAGCTCGTTACGAAGGGAAGATTGGATTATTGAGTCGGTTTTGTAGTCTTCGTTGTGTCAGCGTCCTGCAAGAAATTTGATGAAATTATTGACCCACCTATCGCAGATGTTGCTATTGCAGGTGGGAAATCGCGAATTGGTAAGTGATACAGTTAAAGCAAGCAGATAAAGACTCACCTTCATCCAATATCAACAATTTACTCCCTCTCACAATTGCTCTAGCAAGTGCTAAAATCTGTCGTTGCCCCACCGAAAGATTACTTCCTCCACTCGAAATAGCACTGTCCAGAGATAACTTTCCGCCATCCTCATCTGACTGCTCTTGGAGAGAAAACAATCCAGCTGCACGAAGCGCGCCGTTTAGTAGGGCATCGTCGTATTGATCGAATGGGTCGAGGTTTTGACGGAGCGTGCCGCTGAGAAGTTCGGGCTGGCAAAGAAGGGAGGACGTGAGGACCAAAGCATCAACTGAACAGAGAACACTCACCACTTGTGGGATGATGGTGATACTAGAGCGTAGAGCATCGAGATTGATTTTGCTCGTTTCAAGGCTGTCGTAGTACACGTTTCCCTCGGTGAGGATACACCTTAACAAGGAGAGGGTGAGGGAGCTCTATGAGGACAAGAGGAGATGAGATACAGATAAGTAGACTTTAAACAGTGAGCGCAATACCTTTCCAGAACCAGTTCTTCCAACTTCATTCGGAAAACCACCATCCAGTCAGCTAAAATAGTTGGATTGATGCCACCTACTCACCGACACCAATTCTCTCACCAGACTTGATTGTAAACGATATGTTTTTGAGCACTTTTGGTCCATCAGCAGAATACCTCGCGGAGAGATTCTCTACGCGGACTTCGCCACTAGCGGGCCAATATGCTGGCGGTTCGCCTTCAGGAACTGGTTTTGGTTCTTGCTCTATCTTGAGATATCCTTGGATACGCTCAAGACTGTTGCCTGAAAAATAAACTAATTAGACGATGACCTAAACGAAAAATGGACTAAAGCCCTACCCTGAACCTCAAACTCGTTCAAATTCCTAATCCACCAAAGGATGAGCGAACTAAATCCGACTAGATGATGAAATCTACTCAGATTATGTTCCTCCAGCAGCGAGTGTGGCAAGAAACTCACCAGCCATATTCAACGAGAAACCCGTATTCGCAGCAGTTTGATCCCGGAAATACACCAAATATGCCGCCAGCCCAGCAGAGAACATTGCTCCCAACGCAGTAATTCTCACAGAAACCCATCGATTCAGATTATAAAACGTCCGTGCGGCTCTCGAGAACTTGTCTATCCTTTTCAACGATTCCTCCATAAACGCTTTTTGAGCACCAAAAGCCCTAATTGACGTCAATCCCGCAATTGCTGCTCCAAAGTGAGCCAGAACGGGAGCTTTAGCGTTGGACATTTCGCGTTTGACGGAGAGTTGGGCTTTGATGTAGATTTGACCGGTTATACTTCCAAAGACGAATACGAGGACACCGGGAGTGAAAAAGATAGGAGTGATGAGGACGATGGCGAAGAGTTTGACAGTCATGTCCATGGTGAGTTCGGCGACCCATTGGAGCCACATCGGGATTGGTCCGTCCACTAAGAGAAGCAATGATAGATAAGCGATCAAGTCGTCTAATGCTACAGAGACGAATCATGTACCTGCTCGGATGTCTTGTGTACATCTTGCGATAATACGAGAGGTCGGAGTTGTGTCCAACCACCTGCAAATCAACATCAGTATCTGTCAAAGACGGAGATATTTGACCAACCGTAAAGTAGTTCCCAAAACAGATTCAACGAGGCGTTTATGCAGTGTCCGCGATGCACGAATCCCTCCGTAAAGATAGATCGTATACCCGCAACAGTAGACGATGGCGGCACAAGCAAGAAGGGTAGCTGAAAGCGGATTAGGACCAGTCAAAAATGTAAGAGAAATTTTCGATACCGTAAATGCCAATGTAGCTGAGAAATAGGTGATCAGTACCACATGTCATATGAAGTGAGCGGATTTTCGCGGCTTACAGAACCACAGGGACTTCAGAAGGATCGTCTCGTTCATCGTATTGTGTAGTCCAGTATCCAAGGAAATATGTTTGACTCGTATTCAGCAACTCGACCATCAAGGATGCTAAAACACATGCGATGCAGAATATCCAAGGGTAACTTCCGCCCAGTCCTGAAAAGTACATTTTCACTAAGAGAGTGATGAGTTTCGTGGTTGGAGTACTCCAATGTAGCAACATACCAGCAGGCCAACTGACGTGTCCCTCTTCAATTTCTTCCGCTGCAATGAGCTTCCCGTCGCCTTTGGGGTCATCTGAAGGTGGGTGATGATCGATTTCTTGATCACTCCTCTTCAAGATCTGTTCGTTTTCCTTGGCTTCTGCTGACAGAACATGATCTTTACGGAGAGCATCTGCAACAGTTCCTTGACTCTCAATCCGTCCATCTTTCATAGCAACGACAAAGGAAGCGATCGGGCGAGCGAGGGCAACGTTGTGGGTCTGAAATGCACTTGGAATACACATCAGAGTGATAGAGATTGACTGAACATACCACAAGTATGATCGTTCTTCCTTGCACTAAATCACCACAAAAGCATTTCTCAACGATCCATTTTGAGGTGTGCACGCTGGAAAAGGAGTCAGTTGAAAAAGAACTGTCAGAAGACGCTTAGAGCATACTCAAGTGCTGCCAATACATCGTCCAAGAGAAGAATCTTGGCAGCAGAATATACAGCTCTGGCCAGCGTAATTTTTGCCTTTTGCCCACCTGAAAGCGTGAGACCTGCCGGATCTAGCGTCAGACATTTTTTGAGGTTTTTGTGAAAAAGCATATCACAAACCCTTCTCGCCAACCTCAGTAGCATCTCCAGCTTCAAATAAGGTAAGATCTCGTTCCAGTCCGCATTGGTGGATGACTTTGCGGTACCGTTCTTCGTCGAAAGGTGCTCCAAAGAGAATGTTTTCCTGGAAAGCTGTAAGAATCCCGTGGAAGAAGAAAATGATGGTGTCTCGCCTTGATGGTCTCGTTAAGAACCCATGACTCTTGAGCAGCGTATGCTACGCCACTATCTCGAGGGAGATTGTACCACGAATCTGGACTGGAAGGAATGAAATGCATTTCGGCTACAGAATACTCGTCAGTAAGATGAAAGACCTGAACAACAAAGAGACAGACAAAGTAGAGCCATCAACAATGATGTTTTCCCAGAGCCAGTTTCTCCAATGACAAGGTTGATAGAATCCTGCCGAAAGATCAGCTCTTCTTCAATCTTGAGGAGGAATTTGCGCTTGGAAGGTGTAAGGGAGCCATCCACATCATTGGACCAGGTAAATGTCGCATTTCGGAAGCCGATTTCCTCGCTTTGATTCTGATCAGCAGGCGTGAAGTAATTCGAGTCTGTTTCTTTCTCGGAGAATCTGTCAAGTAGTTCGGTCTAAATGAGGTCATCGTAAGATCCAGCGTTGCTGTTTCACTTTAAATCTGACTGACCTCGCGTAAGAAGCTGGATACACGCTCCAGAGAAACTTTGCCAGTCATTATCATGGTCATCGTGTCGAAGATGATGTGCAGTTGCTCGCGTAGCATGTTGAATACCGACATGGAGCTGAATACTGCGGATGCAGTCAATTCTTGCTTCATGACCAAAGTCTAATGGGATCATTAGTGAGGCTGGATGGCTATCAGCATAGATAGTACACATACACTAATTGCAAAAGGAATCAGCAAAAGTCGATAAAGAGCAGCTTTAATGACTTACTAGGTTCCATAGGTTGCTATCATGGTAAGGAGAGGAATCACAAAGCTGGGCTTTCATTTAAGTGAGGCGAAAAATAGAGAGAAACGTCATGATCGCACTTGATAGTCCCATTCATCAGTTGCAAGATCTGCTTCTTAAAGATCCATCCTAGTTCTTCCTCCCTCTTTTCTGCAATTCTACTTTGCATTTTTTGTTCCCAACCAAACAGCTTGATCATACGCAGGACGTTCAGAGCTGTAGTAACGTTTTCAATACACGTCAAACACCTCAGGCCAGAAACATCACTCACTCTCTGTGACTGTCTGAACCCGTGCGTCAGTAACCTTCAGACGGCTACGTTGAACGTCCTGTACCAGCTTAGCAATGAGACCTGGCACAGGAAACATGATAAGCATGACGGCAAGCCCAATGAATGCACTGTATTTACAAGTTGAGAAAGATAAGCATCATAATCAAAAGACAAGGCGAGAAAATGACAGTACCTCCAGCCAACAACTACATACAAGAACGCAATACACAGAGTAACCTGCACCGGGACGTAGACAATGGCGTACAAAAAGTCTCTTCCGTCAACGATATTTTCAAGATCAGTAGTGACCAGGTTATTGATCTTCCCAACCAGATTACTCGAGTCTGAAGTTGGTTCCTTCTCTTTTTCTCCCTTCTGCTCCTGCTTCTTCCCCTTGGACTGGTCAGTGTTCGAGGTAATGCTAGCGGTGCTAGCACGAATTGTTTCCTCTTCGGTCGATAAACTGGCAGACGTCTCTTCGACGCCAGCAACGGAAAGGGTATCCGGAATATCAGTCGATGAGTTTGGTACACTGTTTCCAGAGGAGCTGGGAGCTTCGGCTTTGACGCGAATTCGGAGGGAATGTTCAAAGACGAGTTGAATGATGATGGCTTGACAACGAACGAGAGTCCGTGTCTGGAATTTTAGGTCCAAGTCAGAACATGGATTTGCTTCATAAATGGGATTGGGAATACTCACAGCGATAAAAACATACCAATGATGGGCGAAAGTACTTGCTACGGGCCCAAGGAGGATCCAGAGGATCCAGAACCAAGGACGAATGGCCGTCTCCTGGCCTCCAGGTTCGAGATAGCTACATGGTTTTCAGCCCTCGGCGAATACAAAAAGAATCTGAAATCGACTTGCCGTAGCAATCTGTTGACACCAACAGGTGCTGCAAAATTGGATGCGACGTGGAGAATGATGCAGACAGCGAGAACGATGTATTCACGACGGAATATGCGTAGTAAACCAAAGAATATGTGTCTCTTTGGAGCGCCAGCGTAGATATCGAGATGCTAGCATGGCAAAATGAGTAAGTGTTGAGAAGAGAAGAACGAAATAGTACCTTGAAGCTCCTCTCTTTAAGGACGTGTGCTTGATCATTGTCATTGAGAGGAGGAAGTTGATCCCAAGCCAAATGTTTTACTTTGTAGGCCGCGAAGACAAGAGGGTCAAGGAATCTGTAGGTGACCATCGATAGAATACATGCAGTCTGCTCCGGATTTGGTACCTCCATAGGGTACTATGGAAAGTCATATTGAGATCTACGTTGTACAGATATAGGCGTCTGAAACACTCACTTTAGGATCAACAGGCACATATTGTCGAGGAATCAACAAAGGTACAAGGACTGCAGAGAACCCAAGAACAGCAATTTTGGCCCACAGAAGAGACCCTTCGTGTCTGTCCAGAGGACTCGAGGTATATGTCACGAATGGATATAGGTCTCGATAGACGTAGACAAAAAAAGATGGCGACCAGGACGGCATTCAGGTGGCGAATTATGACTCGACTCCATCTTGGCCTTGCTACTACCGAAATGAGAGCAAGCAGGGATGTATAGAGCTAGAATAGAGTGAGTCATAAGAAGTTGTCATATGAGTTCCCTGAACTCACGTATGTCAAGGACATTGCCGCTTCTAACCATTCCCGTTTTGAAATGTGAGCCCCGTAACGGCGTCTGGGATGTTTTCTGCCCCACTTCCCCATGATGGACGCGTCATCCTGGTCTTGAGGACCCGATCTCTTGACTTCGTCAATAACCAAAGAGGTGATGGAAAGTCCCAGTAGGACAAGCGAGCCCGCAAGTCTTGCAAGCATATACGAAAAGATGACTAGACCACCGTGTTCCTTGACGTGTTCTCTCACTTCTCCAACGAGACTGGCATGGAGAGGTATAGCAGCTTGTGGTTCAGATTCATCCGAATTTTTTCCGAACCATCTTTGGACAGGTTTTGAGACGAACACAATATGCAAGAGAAGAGCGACGACTGAAATCGCAGCACAGTAGAGAGGGATAAGGATAGTATTAGTGTAGACACTGGACGGTTAAATGCGCATGAGAGGTAATGCATGATATTTGAGCAAAAAGAACCATACGGAGCGGAGTCCTTGCGCAAAGACCATGCAGTGTCGGACGCGTCGAGCACTACTTGAGGAATGAGCGACTGCGCATACCCCAACTGAGTGCGCATAGTTGGTAGTGGTCTGAAGTCAAGGGACACTTCTGCCGGCTAAAAAATGAACTTCCAGTCATCATTGATCGGTGCCGAAGGATAAGAAGAAGCGAGGATATTACAGAATAACACTTCTATTTGCAGAGCAGTAGGGACTGTAGATTGGCTACACTACAAAGCTAGTACTTTTTGAGAAAGGGGAATTCTTAGCATGGAATGGTACAAGTAGAGGGAGAGGTCGACTTCTACGACTTATCTTATCTGTAAAGTCATCGCTTACTCGGACCGTGGTTCCTGAGCCGTCACATCGTTGCACTTCCTTGTTGAGCAAGAGGTTTCAAATTCTAGTTCGTAATTATCGCGGAGTATAGGTACATGTGCCGGACTTAGTAGGAATGTGGTAACGTAGGATATTATACAGTGAAAGACTCCCCGCATCCACAGGCATCTTTGATGTTGGGATTCTTGAAAGCGAATTTAGAGCTGAAAGACTATATCAGCCTTGTACCAAAACTAGGATGAAATTTCTTAAACACACCTTAAAGCATCCTCCTTCCAATCCATTTCGCTCCCAATTATCGAGAATAGTGCCTTGGAATCTATAATTACCTTGACACCATCCTGCTCCACTACTTCGTCAAACTTCCCAGGCTGGTCGACATACTCTAGGTGATAGGATAGACCTGCACATCCCTTGTTTCGGACACCTATACGTATGAGCTGGGGGGTCGGTCCTCGTTGAAGAGCCTTCAGTCTAAGTACTGCTTCAGGTGTCTAAAAGACATTGAGCATTAGAAGGTAAAAAAGATCATGCAAACGCACAATGTTTAAAGCCGCCTTGGTAGCCCGAATCTTTGGTCTTGGTTTTTCAACCTTGGGTATAGATGGTGGTCTTGCTACGGTCTGAGGAGCGGAAGCATCACTCGATATTGTAGAGGTTGAAGGAACAGCAGCAGGCTTGGGAGATTCAGTAATCGAAGGTGTTTGATTCATGTCGGTCGAGGAGCGAAGGGCTGACATCATAGCTCTTCGGACTGGTGTAGAGGAGGTCGGATTGCAGGGATAGAGGAATGGGAGAGCTGAGTAACGAGCAGCATGGTGAAGACGGGAGAAGGAGGAGGAAGCCATGGGTGTAGTCTAGCTGAAAGGCGCAGTGAGGCTGAGTCGTACTTTTTTGCGGTGCTTACATACCTAGACTCCGGATCACGTTCTGGACCGGGCCGAAAGCTCTAGCCAATCAGATCTGCACAATTATGTTCCACTGTTCTAGAACGAGTCTAGCACTCGAATTAGTGTGGATAGCTTTTTTTCTGATGAACGCCCGTCAAAGATTCCTTCCGTCATCGGACCTCACTCTGACTCTTCTGCGTATCAACTCTGCTTGGGCCTTGAGAAAAGTGCCATTGTCTAGGCTCAGGCTCAGAACCCCAGTCTGCCAATGAATCAGAAGCACACTCGAATTCGAATGACTCAGGACTCTGGCTCGCAAAACTTCGACTCAGACGCTGGCAGTCCCATTGTGAAACGTGACGTTAACATCGTGCATGCAAGAGCACTTTGCTACGTTTGACTTCTCTCTCTGTTTCATCCCAGGCTTCTGGTTCCTCTGGTTCCTCAGGTGTCTCGGTTGCGCAAATAACTGAAGCCGGTCACGTAGAGAAACATCCTTTCTGATACTACTATATACTACTAGAACTGGTCCACGACGCGTACGTGTATACGTTGGCTATGCAATCCAAAGTAAAACAAAAACATAAGAACAAGTAGAAAACAGAAGAGAAAGCAGTTTTAAAAAGGAGAGAAACCCACACACAACCTATCGCTGACTACTCCTCGCACAGGTCTAATCCCTTTCATCGCATCCTCCAATTCCCCCCTCGCACCACTCAGATAAGCCAACCTTCCTAATACGAGCGCATGTAAACCTATGAGTTGAGCTGAAGGTTTAGGGAGGTTGACTGGATCGGGAGTGGAAAAGGTAATGGTCGTGCCATGGGAGTAAAGTCTAGGCGTTTTCATGTTAGCAGTTTCATGAGCTGGAGGCAGGGAAGTCATCGTGGTTGAAGTTCAGATTGTTGTGGCTGGTTTTTATGTCGGAAGAAACTAAACTTGAACAGGGGCTCCTTTTATATTTGGTCTTCCTTGACCCAGTCGGTTCCATGGCTTTCAGACGGCTGGCTATCTCGCTGTTTGCTCTCTGGTCCCATTTCTGCTTGGCTGATCCCATTCCCATTTCTATTCCATCCAAACCCTCCTTAAACAATGTGGTGTATTCCAACTTTCTTGGTATCAGCTTTGAGCTGAGTTTTATGAACGAGTATTGTACACCCGCCTTTTCACTTCATTTTTACCTTCTGCTAATCTCGCCATTGGCAACACCTCTTAGTTGGCAATGACACGTCCACGATTCCACAACCTATGTTAAACTACCTTTCAGGTCTTCGAGCTCTCAATGGACCGTCCCATCCCATAAGGATTCGGGTTGGCGGTAATTCAGCGGATACCTCAACGTACATGCCCAATCAAACCTCTCCCATGGTTGTCCTCACGGATCCCAACGCCAACGCAAACTATCAACCCGTCAGCTATGGACCTATGCTGTGGCAAGTCCTGAATCAAGTAGCTAAGGATGTAGGTGGTGCCCAGTACTTGATAGGTGTGTAGGATCTTTGGCTCCAGTTCTTCAACGACTGAAGTCTAAACATTCACACAGGGGTGAGCCTGAATGATACGGGTCGAGATGATATGATCGTTGGTTCAGCCAGACAAATCTTAGGAGATAGTTTGGACGCTGTCCTGATCGGAAATGTGCGTTTTTGTACCCTGTTACAGTACTGATACTCAAAATTTCAACAGGAACCCGATCTTTACGCTGTTCACGGCGTAAGACCCAATCTACAGAACTATACCGTCGATGATTACATTGGAGTGAGTATACCACGACCTCACGTTGTTGGCCGATTTCTCAACGCTGAACCTATAATCAGGAATTCGACACGATTGTTGATCAACTTCAAAATACTCCAGCAGGGAATGCTGTGAATGGCCAGACTGTGGCTGGACCAACAATCTGTTGTTTCTGGGATCTCGCTACTGTCCTCGAGGAGGGATACTTGTCCAACTTTACAAGCGTGTTAAAATACATAACGTGAGTGCTGCTCATTCCCTTTGACATTTACTGCCCGTTGACTGACAAGGGCCTAGGCTGCAACATTATCCTCAAAATAACTGTTTCGGGTCATATCGATATGGACTTGATTATTATCTTCAACACGCAAATGGTGCCATTTACCATTTCTGCATTCTTCCCTTTACTGACTTTCTTGCCAGTCGTTGATCTTGCAGCTTGGCAACAGCCCGGCATTGACCTTGTGGTAGCGAATCAAGGATCTGGACGTCCTCAGTTGGTCATGAGCGAATTCAACAGTGCATCTTGCGGAGGAATCCCGACCATTTCAGACACATTTGCCGTTGGTGCGCTATGGACCGTGGATTACGCATTGCAGCAAGCCTCTGTTGGGTATAGTGCGACTTATGTACACACTAGGGAGAAGGTAAAGTTCTTCGCTTTCTACTTGTTTCACGTCTTTTCGCTCACTGCACTGTTAGGGAATCTCGTATAACATACTTACTCCCAGTGATGACGGCTGGACAACTAATCCTCCTTTCTACGCGTTGCTGGCTACAGCCGAGATATTGCGAGCTACCAACGGCAGTATCGTCACTGATCTCAACGTAGAAAATTCCATAATCAATACCGACGCCACTACAGCTGGTTATGCCGTTTACGACGCCCAAACCTCCTCTATCAAAACCCTCGTTTTCCTCAATTTCGCCAACTCTTCGGCGCAATTCTCCTTGCCACAAGGTCTCATACCGCAAAATGAGGACAGAAATATTACCGTCAAATATCTGTCAGCGTCTAGTGCTACGGAAAAGTATAACATTGTTTGGGGTGGACAGACGTTCTTGAACGTTACGGACGGGAAAGCGGTAGACTTTGATGCTTCTAAACTAACATGGGCACGTCAAAACACAGATGTGGACTGCTCCAATGGGTGTACGATTGACGCACCTGGACCCAGTCTTGCTGTGGTCTTTCTTGAAAAGGAAGCTACACTCAGTCACTCTCAAAATGAGAATCACGTCGCTGCGAACGGGAGCTTGAGAATTGGATGTTTAGGTTGGGTTTTCGGGGTGCTGATTAGGCTATCGCTATTCCTATGATACCTTTTGATATTTATACCTTGAAAAATGAGTCATTGCTTTGTATTTTGTCGAGTCAAAGGACTTTGCAGGGATACGACGCGTTCATACGCGACAGGGTCACACCACGTGAAGATCGCGTCGCAATTTGAATTGGTTTAAGTTGACTTTGGCGACATAAAGGCTTGTTTCTTGTCCTTCTCAAGCTTGCCACTCTTTCACCCATGCCTTCAGGTCCAGAAGGTACTCCCTCCTCGTCTTCAAAATATCGAAACGTGACGGGTGCAATGAACACACCAACGCGCAAGGGAAAGCTCAAAGCACATGAGAGTCTGCAAGAAGTTCCCGACAGTGAGGAAGAGAGGCAAAGGTCTCCGTGGCCAAGCTTGCCTGTAGTTTGGCATTGCTAATGTTTGCTATGTAGGTCATCTATGAAAGAGGACAAACACACCATGTACCGGACGACCTCGCAGGTGATAGAGATTGAATCTTCCGACGAGGAAAGTGATGCAGAAAAGTGCGTTGTCAGCGACTTTTTCGAGTGCGCAAGCTCATTGTTATCTAGTACTCCTGACCCGTTTTCAACTCCAACCCTTCCCGGTTCCTGGCCTCGCTCCCCTGGGAAGAAAGGAAACCCCAAGAAGATGTGAATTTTCTGACAATGTCTCAAGGTTTGACCGTTGTACTCAACTAGATTCCAGGCCTTCAGTCATACAGCCACCCAAGAAGAAGTTTCCCCCTGCACGTCGCGTGGTCGAAAGTTCTGACTCTGAGGATGATTCTCCTGCTCGAGAAGTTATCAGTCTGCTTTCGGATTCGGACAGTGACAAAGCTGTCACACCTCCACCACAAAGAAGGCGGAAACCAGAAGCAAAACCAGCTGTACCAAAGCTTTCGCTCTATGAAGATATTGGAGACGAAGAATTAGAAACCAACGAGCTTTACTATCAGCATGATGAGGCGATATTGGTACTGTAAGTTGAAGGAATGTGTTTTCTGCTCGTTTTGACTTATATTCTCATTTTGTTCTAGTAACGAGCCCAAGAGCCACAAGAAAGTAAGGATCATACAAGAGTCAGTCTTACGAAATTCTCCAGCCCCAACACACCTCGAAAAGGGACTCAGCAGAGCATATCTGCAGCTTCAACTTCCACCGTCACCTCTGATATCTTCACTTCTATCAGTGTCTCCACGTCCGCCGTACAAAAATCTCCAACGAAAAAACGAAGCAGTGCGAAAGCAGAGAAGGAGGCGCGGTTCAATGAGCTGAAGAACTACGCCGAAGAACTCTACGCTGAACTCAATCAAACCGTCTTTGGGGGAAAGTTACCTCCCTCGCCTTTGCAGTGGAATGTAAGGCTCTACTCTACTGCCGGCAAAGCATCATGGCACCGGTAACTTGTGTTTGCTATGTATAAGTATGACTGGAACTGACCTATTCCAGCTCGAGTGACGGTGTGGAGACAAGTGTCATTCAATTGGCGATCAAGATCCTTGACAATGAAGGTACTTCTGGGCCTTCTGACTGAACATGGATGGTTCCATGCAACCTTACTGTCTCTCCCTAGATAGAATCCGGCGGACCCTGGCCCATGAAATGTGTCATCTTGCGTGTTGGGTCATTGACAAGAATCCGAAGGAATCGCATGGGCCGCTTTTCAAGAGCTGGTAAGTGGAAGGTGCACCTGTAACTTGTACGTTCTCAGTCATATCATCGTTTAGGGGACGTCGTGTTGAAGCCCGTCGACCAGACATTACAGTGTCGGTATGTAATATTGCATTATTGTTCTCATTGGAGACTGAAAGATGCGGCCAAGACTACTCATGACTACGACATCAACTATCCTTACAACTGGAGTATGTCGCACACCCCCGCTCTTTAAACATGCTGACGTCTGTCTTGCTTCATAGAATGTGCGGATTGCAACTTGATGTAAGTTCTCATCCTCTCACACCACAAACACCTGATGCTGACAATCTGCAGTTACGGGCGTTTCTCCAAGTCCATCGACCCTACGAAACACGGTAGGCAAAGTTCTTCATCGACATACATGTCAATTTGACTTTTGGCATCACAAGGTTGCGGTACATGTGGTAGTGCAAGACTCATTCCTCAATTTGAGACGAAGAGTAGAACTCCCAAAACTCCACGAGTCAGTCGTATGGCCGCCAGCAAACCCAGAGGTGAGTGGATGAGTATCTTTTGATTAGTGTGACACTTGACTCATGCATAAAATGCTTTCAGACTCGCCCTCTGCTATCGTTCCTTCACCTTCAACGCCCTCGACCAGTCAATCATCCTTGCTATCAGATGACGATGAAATTGAGATTTCCTGCATTCAGCACAGTCCTGGGCGAGAAAAAGTCACAGACTCTGATTCTGATTCTGACATTGAGTTCATTGCTACCAAGTTGGCGACGACAAAGGTCTAGAACTCCTCTCCTGGCGGCTGAACACTTTACAACTGGGCATAATCTCTCCTTTCATCTTACGATACAATACGTTACTTAGTCTTGCACAACCATTGCTTCACAGATGACATTGCACAAAAAGCTACATATCTTCATTAGGCAGTGTGACAGTCGGCATTCTAAATTAGATCTACATATACATACGGAATATGAACTTGAATATTATACACAAAGCAGACCCTCTCATCGACCCCTCAAAGCAAAAATGCAAGCTGAAAGCATTGTACAGAAAAAGTGGTATACAATGTTGCAAAAATGTCCGTTAAATCAAACTCTCTTGACGAGAAGAGGAAGCTGGAGTCCTTGAGATAATGAACCTTTGACAAATGGCCGTGTCAACACTCCGTTGTATTTCCCAATTTTCTGGCCCTCAACAACACTGAACTCAAAATGAGGCAACAATGTCGCAATAAATGTTTTCATTTCCGTTAAAGTGAACTTGAATCCGGGGCATGAATGAGGACCGTATCCGAAAGTCATGACGCTGGCGAGACCTGGAAAAGCGGGTGGGCGAGCGTTGGGAGGAAGGTTGAACCATCGTTGAGGTCTGAAAAGTAGAAGATGAGATGCGAGGCCATGCTAACAGAGACTAGAATGAGAATTACCTGAACTCGAGAGCATCGTCACCCCATATCTCACGAGAATAGTTCAAACCTTCGATGGGAATGTTGACAAAGGAGCCTTTGCGGATGTGGATACTTTGACCGGGCTCTGCCACAGTACCATCGCAGAGTGTGACGGGGGAAGAGGTAGGGATGACATCGTCAGCCGTTGCGACACGTATAGTACCGTGGACTGGGGGACAAAAACGGAGTGTTTCTTTCACGACGGCGTCAAGGAGTGGGAGTGAACCGCTGAAGGCGTCATAGGAAGGGATATCATCTGCAAAGGCTTCGATAGTGCTGGCAGAGGGAGGGGATTGCACGAGCTCTTCGCGCAGCTGACTCTGAATGTCAGGGTGCTGAGCTAGAAAGAGGAGGCACCAGCCAAGGGCAACGGCTGTAGAGTCGGAGCCGGCAAAGAGAAAAGAGGTGATTTGATCAAGTAGATCAGAGTCAGAGAGCCGTTTTGATGGATCGTTTGATAGATTAGACTTGACTGTAGAAGCTTCAGATTGTTTCTGTGTGATGT
The DNA here is from genome assembly GCA_013368315.1 of Tetrapyrgos nigripes. Lineage (NCBI taxonomy): Eukaryota > Fungi > Basidiomycota > Agaricomycetes > Agaricales > Campanellaceae > Tetrapyrgos > Tetrapyrgos nigripes. The sequence goes on along the minus strand of JAACJM010000196.1, from coordinate 96,511 downwards.
AGCTTGGGGGAGGATAAACTCACTCAGGAGACTCAAGAGGTCCTTGTCGTGCACGCTAAAGAGATCGCACTTTTCCGCACACACACTCGCTTTCTTGTTGGCGATCAGCACTTGACCAGCCCGATATATGACGTTCCGAGATTCCTGTATTTCACGAGCAACTGCATCTGGCTAGAAATTGTAAATGTCAGATGCGTGGTAGATAACAAGCAAGGATTAGACTTACCCATAATTTATCAAGAGAAGGGAAGAGAATCCGCAAAACAGTCTTTTTGTCAACGAGGTGAAACATTCGACGATAGGCTAGGTACACTTCTTCAGTCTCGCTGTCGAGTGCATTAAAGTTGTAATTGAGGCAAGCAAGACCAAAAGCGTCAAATGTAGCTCGAGAAGTCCAGTGGGATATGTCGATGGGTCCACTCTCCTTGTTCAATAGCACGTCCAATTTGTCGCGCAATTCTTCCGCTTTTTGGAAGAAGAATGGTGTCAAGGCAGTTACGGCTTGAGAAGTGAATGCTGGACTAATTATCTTCCTCTATAGTTCAGGTCAGAATGACGTGTAAACGTTTAGGATGAAAAGCTGTACTTGGAGATGATGTTCAGCACCCTCCATGGCGAAAATACCTATTATAGGACAAGGTTGAGAATAGAATTGAAGAACATTGATCAATACCTTACCTCGACCCATTACTGTCGATAGGAGAGACCGTGTCTGCCATGGCTTCTCATAAATGGGGGAATTGAGGACATGGGAAATAGCGCGAAAGTCGAATGTCATGAGCCGATAGTCAAACTGGGAACAGGTCAAAAGACGATCCAGACGATACACGCCATCTGCACGAACCTTTCCTAGACCCTGTATTCTGAATGTCTTCCCGTACAGCTTACACCATTCCTCGTGGGCTACACAGCTCAAGTCGGGGCTGAAGACAAGGTTTACAAAGGTTTGGATTATCGGAGGTAGAGTTGACTTACTCTCCGATGTGGGTTAGATGGCCATGGAAAAAGGGGGCGTCTGGTCCAGCTACGCGACGAAGAGGGTCCCGCAAGGGAGCTATAACGAGGAGATTGACGATCCAGAAGAGCAGTCGCGTGGATACTAGCAGAAGCGCAAACAGAAAAAGAGAGAACAAGCTCAGCATAGTCACCCAAGGGACGACGGACGCGATGGTGAGAGTACAAGGTTAGAAGCGCTCGTCGGTTACAGCCCGTCATGCATTCATGATTTATGTTCCATTGTAGGTCCAGTATAATACCATTGCCTTTTTTGGCACTTCCTTTCATCCCAATATGTCGATTTGTGTCACACTAAAATACCAAGGTCACGATGAATCATCGACGGTTGCGTAAACTCCAAAAGGGTACCTGCGCTGGGAGGCCTGAAGCAGTTCTAACCCGAGTATTTCGAGTCATTCTTGACTGCACTGAAGCTTTGTGTAAGGACGCTTAGACTTTCAATAGAACTTCTGCGCAGAACATCAATGGACATTGCCGGCTGAGATTCAACTCATTGCGGGCGGAGATTCAACTCGGAACGCTGAGCTGTACAGTTCTACTTAGGTAAGCAAACGCGAAAGAGCCAGAATTTCTCGACTCGCAAGCCGTAGCTTCAAAAACATCAAGTAAGGTAACTACTCTTTGCTAGCTCATAGTATCATCCGTTAACGCTACTGCCAGCCATTCCTAGGCCTTCAAAATGACCCACGACGCCGTTTGGTTCTCTCGCCCCAGAAAATACGGAAAGGGTAGCCGTCAGTGGTGTGTATCCTGTTTGGCTATCTATTCCAATCCATTGACGGTGTTTCTGTCAACGTATAGCCGCCTCTGTGCCCACCAAGCCGGTCTCATTAGAAAGTACGGCCTGGACCTCTGCAGACAGTGCTTCCGTGAAAAGTCTGCAGCCATCGGTTTCGTCAAGGTGTGTTTCATGAGTCGTATTTCTGGGTTTTCATAACTAAAGGGCTTTTCTACAGAACCGGTGAACGACTCGCTACATTGTGTTTTCTTCATTCCACTATGATATTTTGTGCACTGGCCTGTATGCTTTAGGAATATGCTGTCAATGACCCATTCACTCGCGCATCAGTCCTCCAAAGTAACCATGTATTACACCTCTTGCAAGTATTGAAGGGTAGCGTCACTGTCGGACGCTCGCGTTCTGCAACTTTACCACTTCCAGCTCGTAAATGATTATTGATTCGACAAAACATACGTAGAAGCATCATCCATAAGGAAGAGAAAAGTCTAATTAACGAATTTATACAGCGGGGGATGTGAATAACTACAGAATGACAGACAAATAGTGCTGCACGAGAACTACTATTAGACAGACAACCGATTGGAGTGAGTGAAGTAACCTGTACAAGTGAAGTAGTGCCAAATCAGTGTTCGAACAGGAAAGCGGATGAACTATGCTGGTTGCAAAATACAAATGGGATGGTATGATAGATACGGGCGAACCCAACGCAGATGAGACTGGTGATATAAAGTCGGAATGAAAACAGCAATTCAAAAATTCGTGACGGATGTAAGGTAGAGGTAGATGCAAGTTGGCATAGAGTTAAACTGTTGAACGATGGAAAGCAATGTTTGGCAGATTACATTCCGTAGCTGAAACCTGACCTCTGGTAGGGGTCATTGAGCGAGCTATGCAACGCAGATCCACCAAAGTGGTTTACACCTCCAAAGGATGCGGCAGAGAATCCGTTTCCGTGAGCAGGCGTGACACCCTGGTTATGGCTCGAGTTGCCTTGGAGGACATATCCGTCGATCGACTGAGGCTGGATTAGCTGAGAAGCCAAGGGTCCTTGACCGTAAGACGCGGTGGGTTGCAACGAGTAGAGACCGTTTTGACCACCGTAGACATCAGCAAGTGGGTTCCCGCTGTGAAGGTTCTGTGTGAGGTGGCGTCCACCCTGAGCAAGACCCATGCCTTGATTGCCAAGTGCCATATTGACGAGCGCTTGTTGACTATGATATCCACCAAACTGATCGAGCTGCTCACGCTGAAGCTTGTTCTGGATTCGCTTCCCGTAAGGGGTGTTGCGAATGAGGGGAAGGACAGGACGAATGCCTTCCACCAACAATGTCCGTTGAGTGGGCTCTGCGTAGTCCAAAGCAGTCTGAACGCAGTAGTTGCCATACGAGTCCCGCAGGAGCTTCTCCAGACGAGTGCGATTGAGCAATTCCTCGATGAGGATCTTGCGAGTGGCATGCTCAGCAACACGAATGCACTGCAAGAACGATGATCAGAAGGAAGAAAGGACAAAAAGAATATCAGAAACCAACCTTCTCAATCACGTTGGAGCTAAACTTCTGCACGGAAAGGGCACAGACGTTGCCAGTGAACTGCCGTATCACAGCGTCGCTGAAGCGGTTATCATTCAAATCAAGGATGTATTGCACGACCTGGAAAAGCAAATAAACCAGAGAAGATAGAATTCGTAAGACTTGTACTCACATAGTTGCCGTACGGGTCCTGAACCAACGTGAGGGCATTGAAGGTGATCTCATTCACAAGCTGAATGCGTTGATGATCAGATGCATGGTCAATACACCGTTGAAGGACACAACATCCATGACGATGAGTGGCAACCTCGATACAGTTGGCAGCGACAGCATTGTAGATGAACTAAAAGGACATAAGAGGTTGTTTTCCAATATCCAAGAATAACCTACCTGGTTGTCCTCGTGGGTTAGTTTGTTTAGACATTTTTGGATGACGTGGTTCCCGTTCAAGTCCTTGATGAGCACAACCACATGCAAGCTGAGTGCAACAATGATAGAATGAATCTGAGCATTGTATCTGAGATCAGTCTGTTCCGCGACCGTAAGTGTGATAGGGAGAGGGAAATCGGGAGATTTAATTCACCTGCCGACGAGTTGACAAAAAGTCAATCATTTTCTGCACAGCACGAGTGCCGTGCATGTTCAAGGAAATGTTAACCAAATCTTGAGCAACAGACTCGCAGATGACATTCCGTTGGTCGTCTGTGGAGTACTCCAAGAGCTTCTGGCACAGGTAGTTGCCGAAGGGATCTAAGGCGCAGACGGACATTAGGGGGGGTGCGACCCAAGGAGACTAAACCTTTAAAACTTACCAGTCATCAGGTCCGCAAAATGACCAAACGTTTCGCGGAAAATCATGTCACGATGCTCGGGCACACCTTCCTCGAGCTTCTTCTGCAGGTAACGGCAGCCATGCTGATCCTTGCACAGGGCCGGAATCTCGCCCTGCAGGTCTTCAAGACGAGTCCCCGCAAAGCGATTGACTATGAAGGACGGGGTGTCAGGCACAAAAACAAGAAACAGGGTACACATGGCAGCTCACACTCGCGATCCATGTCACCACGTTTATGCTTGGGACCATGCAACCCATTCATTTTGTTGTCGAGCGGGTTAGCCCGTCCAGGAATACCGAGCCCGTATCGAGAACCATTATGATGATATAGAGCCGTTGAACCGCTAGTGTTGCCGGGAGCACCAGGGGAGCCATATGAGCCGTACTGCGCATCGCCGTTGAGGCCGTAACCAGAGTCCACACCATACTAATTCTTGATTAACAGACGAACGCCAATCACAAATTTTGCACTCACAGATCGAAGAGAATCATCCAGACCAGCCTGTATACCACCATTGAAATTAAGAGAAGCATTCTCATACCGATTAGCAGGTAGCCTAGAAAGTGAAGCCTGAAGGTCACTTGCATTGACAATGGTGTCACTCCCAGGAAGTCCCTGGTTGGACAGACGGCCATTCAAGTTCGGCGATTCGCCCAACGGTGTACCCGGGGTCTTAAGTAAGGGATTGCTCGGCATACCCAAAGGAGTTCCAGGGACAGAGCGAGTGGTGCCATTCAATTCGTTGAGCAAGTTGGGAGGCGAACCACGGCGAGACGAAGGAGTTCCTACGGAAAGACCTTGCGCAGACTGATGAATGAGAGGCGACGACGCAGAAACATTGCCGCCGATACTGCTTTCGTTCGTCTGAATGTTTAAGGCCATTCTTAGAGGGGAGACCGTCTGGGCCGCGGTTATACGAGGGCCACTCCGATGACTTTGGGTTCTGCAGATGTAGCGAAGAGTTAGATACACATCGAGAGGGGACACAAGGGAGACTGACCTTGCCGTACTGGTTGTGATACTTGTCATCGTCAGAAGTCGGAAGGTGCTTCATGGCATCTATTCAATTGAATAAAAATGGTCAAGACGCGTCATTGTTTCAAGATCAAGTGGACGCACTATGCATTTCTTGATCCAGTTGCTCATCCAACATCATACCAGCGTTGTACGTGCTGGCATAACGTGCACCCTCATCATCACCAAAACGGGACCCTCTATTCAGGATAGAGGCAGTGACAACAGAAGGTGGCACCGGGGAACCACGCTGAGATCGTTGACCCTCTAAAGCGAGATTTTGGAGGTGTCCAGCGAGCTCTTCGTCGTGCTCACTAGCAGAAGTACGCCGACTGGCGGGCATGCTCTTTGCGCCAGCAGACCGCGCGAAAGAGCCGCCTGATGACAAGTCTGGGGAAAGATTAACCGAGGGTGCGTACGTAACCGATTTTCTCTTGTCCGACCTGAAAAATGGATCCATTTCGGTGAGGATGGAAGGACTGGCTTTTGAACCAGACTGGAGGTCCCCTTGGAGAGCGACGTTCAAGCGGGGCGGGGTAGTGGGAGCAGAAACGGCGAGGTGTTGAATGCCGTTGTTGCCATTGGGAAGGCTAGGATCATAGGGAATGCTGAGCATCTCCTGGGCCTGCTGCTGCTCGAGAGCGCGCATTTGGTCCTCGAACACTTTGCGCTGGATAGCGCGTTGACGTTCATGTTCGATACGCTTGAGCTCGACACGCTGAAGAAGAGAGAGAAAAAAACCAGACATGAGCTTTGAGTGGACACAAGTGGCTGCGACTTACAGCTGAAAGATCAGACATATTACTCCCCAGTCTCGCAGCCTAGAATACAAATAACAGATTGATTATCCCAAAAACCGAATTTCCAACACCAAGAACGTACAGAGTCGGCGAGGTCCAAGAAAGCAGGAGGACTCTGCTTTCTGTCGTCGGACGGGGAGGAGATATTATCGGTAGGTGAAATAGATTTTTCCAAGGACGTGTTCATTTTGAGTTATAGGGCGAGAGAGATGGCGGTGAACGACAGAAAGCGAAAACGAGCAAATATTGAACAAAAGAGTAACTAGGTTTATAAGCACAATGATATCCTAGAGAAAGAGGGTGAGCTGAGGCGAAAAAGGAAGAGAAGACGAGCAGACCTTAAAGGCGGTTTTTGAGTCTCTAGAGTGGTATTGGTACAATGGCTGATGGGCTGTAGGTGAGAGTTGGACGGTGAGAAGAGGGAAGAGTGGTATGACAGACCCTTTTGAAACTCCAGAAACGAAGAAGAGTCGGGGAGAAACGAAGGGACTAGAGTATATATGCGGTTGCAGCAAGCACTCAATTCTACGGCATATAACGGTCGGAGTTTCAATCAATTTAATCCACCGTCTCTCAACCCTGACTCTTCACATCCTCCAGTAAATCCTCTCTCCGCTGTAAAAAATGTATGTGCGCCCCATGCGTATGTCTATCAGCATTGAGTGCTTCATTCACTTTGAGAGTGAGCTCAAGCGTCCTCCGATAGCACAAAGGATATTGTCCCCAAGGATTTGGCAACACTTATGGCACGAGTTGCTATTCAACCACAGCCGAACATACGACCACGAAAATTTTGATTTTCCATTTTCCTTTGTAGAGACCCTGACGCTAATCACCCCGAATCACACTAAACGAGTTACGAGATTTTATACGTCTTTCACAGGACCCACAAGGCTCAAACCTTAACGTACCTATGAAGCGTCCTGCGTATTTGCAACTGAAACTGGGAAACTTGCAAGTTTACCCGGTGCAAACAGACAGTTTGCGGGGCGGCCATCATCAAAGCATCAATATCTCTTCGTAGTGAGCACATCAAATATCTGAACATTTCACCCGACGTGCTTTGCACACTGACGTGGCCGCATTCCAGGCCATTGCTGCATTGCAAACCCGCGGTCTTTGATTACCGACCCTGGCGCACCTTTTTGAAGGTATAAAAATGTAGGCACGCGGAACGAGGTTCACCAAGTATTACTGTATGTTCCTTGAGGCTAACAAAATATGATAAAAAGTTTGCATGACTACCAACGTGTTCTATCCGCGGACTATGTATTAGACAAAAAGTCACTTTGGATCAACTCCAACCCGACCAGATAGAGGGGCGGCTGCAATAGGATTTGCTGCTGCTGCGACTTGCTGTATCTTTGAACTCTTCTCCTTCCCGTTCGCTTTTGGCGACAACGAGGTCTCCATCTCCTGTTTCCCTTCCATGGACTCGGGCTCATGGTCTGAATTACGTCCTAGCGAACGAATAGTCCGGCGGTCCATCTCATCGTCTCCGTCTATCGCTTCCTGAGACTCGCCACCCGACTCTTGTGAAACCGCTTGCACAGGCGTCTCGCCATTTCCTTGTTCCACTGTCTCACTGGCATCGGTATTTCTTGTCAACAGGGACGACGGATATCGCAGAAAACCTGATAAAGGTGGGAGTGCGAGAAAACGTGACCTTTTCACAGTGTCCATAGAAACCGCTGTAGGCGTCGTTGAGCCGCTTGCCGGCGGCGTCGAATCGCCTGGAATATTGTTGTTCTCCACGGTCGTCGGTGTTTGTGAACACTCTGTACCAGGGGCAGGAGACTCTGCTCGAGGTGATTCTAGACCTGACAGGGAAGACATTGGTGACAATGGACGTTTTGGAGGCCTGTATACCAAGCCAATACCAAGTCGGTAAGTCGATAACATCGTATATTACTAAATAGACCTACCCTGACGGAACTTCGGAGCCGTCGGTGAGTGAGAGTAAAAGGTTCTTCAGGTTTGGGAGTGTATGCCGTATGTCCATTGCTCGGAGGTCGTATTCTGCCATGAGCTGCAAAGGAACGCGTCAACGTTTCATAAACACACGGAGCCAGAAAGCGTGCAAACCATTTCAATGTCTTTATTGAGTAAGAAGACGGCGTACTCAAATCTATACGTGTCCACTCCTTTAGAGAAGAGAGGAAACCTATGTTTGAGCCGGAATGAGCCAACTTTCCTTCGACCCATTTGAAATGCTGCACTCACATTCGGGGACCAACCATAGCGGAAATGCTGTCTCGGATAAGACTACGACTTCCAATGCAAGTCACTGGGTAGACGAGCCCCTTGCTTAGATATCCTGCTAGCAATTGCACGACTTGAGCAGCATATCCGAGTGCAGTGGCCACCGTCTCTTCGTCGATGTCCTTGTGATTTGGGAGGGAAAGAGGTGGAGCGGGCTCATTGGAGCTCAATGGTATGGGAAGAGGAACGTCAAGGATTGTATAGAGTAAATCTGGAGGTGATAGCAGTTCAATGGGATAGATATACGCCAAAGCGGAAATGAGTGCCGTCCTAGTCGGTGTAAAGAGTGTCCGTAAAGATTCTAGTTGTGCTCTTCAAACTAATGAGAAGGGGAAAGAGTTAATGCAAGAGCGAAGAAAAGCTAACCGTTCGTCTTCAACATCCTCCTCTATTTCGGCTCGATGTCGTAGGACGTCGTCCTCTTGTTTCTGGGCTAATAATAGACGACTGCGCCTTTCTGCTAATTCTTCACGGCGTAACCGTATTTGATCCCGTACTAACAATCCAGTCAGAAGGGGATTGACTACTAAAAGAAAGCAATGCTTTACAATGTTGGGACTTGGACCTGACACTTTCACAGTTCTCCTGCAACTCTGCTATACGGGATTCTCGTTGTGAGATTTCGCGTTTCTAATTAAAGGATAGGCGTTCAAAGCCAAATTCTGGAAAATAAAGAACAGCAACCCACCAGTCTAGTGTGCGTGTCACTGACAATAGCATAGTCAATACTGCGTATGATCTCTGCTAAGGATGCCTCGGTGTCAATGACCAGGGACTGCAAAGTGACCAAACTATGACAGGCATGAGATACAAAGCTATCGATAGTTGAAGAGGCTCACTTGAATAAATCTTGCCACCCTGAAGATGTCCCTAGGTCCCCAGTCGCAGATTCATCCTTTGCTCCACGTCGATGACGTCTTTTGCCAGTGAATTGGACGTTGTCTATGGAATCGTCAGCTGAAAGATGCTTGACTTTCCTCAGGTCTGCTTCTGGATCCGAGGCGTAACCAGCAGAAGGAGAGGGAGGCCGAAGTGATTGCAGATGTGAGGACAGTACATAAAATCTCCGGCCGGGAGGATCAAGAGTCAAGACCAAAGTATTTGAAGGAAGTTGAGAGGGCGACACCGACTTGCCAGCGCCTAGAAGATCAGAAAATGGATACTAGAAGTAAAAACAAAACTTACATCGTTGGATAAAGGCATTAGGTCGTTCAGATCTACTTTCCACTCTTCTACTATCTGCCAATCGTCCACAGCAGTTCTTTCCGATTGCTCTTTCGCCTTTCCTTTCCCATTCACATCTTTGGTATCTTTTCGGTCGGCTCCAATTTTAGCCCATAAAACCACTTTGAATCTGTCCTGACTAATATCAGCACCAGGCATTTCTGATCTTGCGTCAATGGGAAAAAGAGGATTCGTGGAAGGTCGGTGAATCGGGGATATGTAGTCTGGCAATGAAGATGTTACGGAAGGCGGTCGCGAACCGGAGGGCTGGGAGGTGTCGAGAGGGGTAGGTTTGTCTTTCCGCTTACTGGCGGGAGAACGTGTTGTTGAGCGTCCATTAGCAATCAAGTGAGACGAATCTCCTGAATTGCGTGAGGATGTCAAGGAATCCCTTTTCAGTCTACTGGCCGAAGTAGAGGGAGGAGATTTCGTTTCACGGGGTCGCACTAAACTCCGTGAGGATTTCGGGGAAATTGGAGAATGAGGTGGCGTCGAGGTCCGGGAATGTGGACTTCGAGGTGATGACAGTAGGCTGAGTGTCGTATCATCCGGTGCGGTACTATAATGCCCAGAAAGGTTTCGACCAAACGAGACTGGATAATCTTCTCCAATGCAGTTTGTGAATGATCTTCTGGAGACACAGAGAAACGATGATCCACTTTCTCATGGCCAATGTTATGTGGAGCGAATAGCGACGAGACTGCAGAGGTCGTACGGACGCGGTGTGGTCTTATGGTAGGCGCTGTCCGTCCTGCGGAACTAGAGGCTCTTGGATGGTTCTCTTCTTGGAAGCTGACTTTCGAGTCCCGTCTCCTCCTTCCTCTGTCATATCCTGCTTGAACACTATCACTATCATCCGACCGCAAAGACCGAAGTGTGGTTATGGAGTTTGCTGAAACCCGACGACTGCGCTTCAAAGACATTGACGCATCCAGATCATCCGATGTATGTCCATGTTGTTCAGTGGGTTTGTGCAAGGCCGCAGTAAGAGAATCTCGAACAGGGAAGGGAGTTAGATTGGAGATTTGTATCGAGGTAACATGTCGAATACGGCGCTATGTTGTTGGACCAAGGATGCCAGAACCAAAGAGAGGAGACAGAAAGTGGTTTAGTTGAGTATATCATCGAACGGAAGACCCTATGGCGCACCTGTACAAGTCCTTCGTTGTGGTGAGCATCCAGTGACGGGAAGCCGGGCTGGGTAGGGGTATCCGACATGTAGTAACAAGCTCAACTTGTTTTGAGAGAACGGGTTTGGATAAACACTACAGACCCGCTGTCGCCGTCACTAGTCCTAAGTGGTATTGCGGGATGGACAGTGGACAGAGTGCCCACTAATGTAGTGTGGTAATTTGAAAACCGCGAATGACTTCATTTCTCTTCTCGTCCAACCAACATGGCTCAGCCTCCTCTTCAACGCAAATCCTCACTCAGCTCCAAGAAAGATGACCTCTCTATCAAAGCTGAGATGGACTCTCAAGCAATGCCTCCTCCACCTGTCCCAGCTGCTGCCGCGTCCCGAATGACCATTTTGGAACCCGAAATGCGCGCACTGGGAGACTGCTTGAGGGCAAGTACGCAACCTTCCTGCCACTATCGCATGCTTAGTTCTTTCCAGAATGCAACGGTCAAGACGGCTCAGATTCTAAACTTTTATGCGGACGCCCGAAAATTGTAGGTTCTTCCTTGTCAATGACCTGCATCTGTTCATGCTCTCTAGGGATATTCAGAAACACGCGTCTGCACCTCCACAGAGGCTGCAGGCTGCTTTGGGTCGCGAAATAGAAAAGTATGATCAGCTCTGCGACTCGATAGAGGCGCATCTGGTACGTCCGTTCAAGTTTGTGCAATATCCATGACGCCTAACCACTCGTATCCAGCTTCGTGCAATTGCTGTCCTTCAACGCGATGCAGACAGGGAACAGCAGCGTATAAAGGAAGCCGAGGCTGCAGCTGCAGCCGCCAAGCAAGCTGCTAGAGCAGAAGCCAAAGCATCGGGTCAAGCAGAACAAGCAAGCACCGCTGACAATGCTTCGCATACTACTGTTCCTCTTGGACGAAGACCGTCTGCCATATCTATTTCATCTTTGCACCGACCTGCTTTTCCGCTCAAACTCGACCTCTCTGCTTCATCACTTCGCATGTCCGCAGAGGAAGCATTGTTCTCTGGCAACCTGCTATCACCTGTTACCCTTGCACCAAGATCAGCGCGGCCCACAGAAAATTACGATTTAATGGCCGCTTTTGCATCATCATCCTCTGACTCCAATCCCATCGACTTGACTCTTCCTGACCACACTCCGTCAGATGGAATGAACATGGACCTCAGTAGCTCTCTTGGAAACTCTGCCGACAAGCCCATCGAACTTGATATGGACGGGATGGATATCACTATGAGCGACCTGTTTGGTGACGAGACATCTCCATCCGAAGCCAAAAATGTCGTAGATGAGCTGTTTTCGCCAGTCGTCGGACCCGGTGAATCTTCTGAAGTCAAGGACGGTGATTTCTTGTCGGCCTTGGGAGTAGATAGCTCAACGAATAGCGATTTGTTCGCATCCCTTGGTGGTCGTGAATCACGACCAGGAGGTCTACACGTCCCATCGTCGGAAACACAAAACGCGCCTTCACCTGGCACATTGTTGGCTAGCTTCTCTTCTCAGTCCGAAGGTGTTTCGTCTTCCAACCCCTCAGGGTCATCCTTTGACTTGGGTAACCTCGAGGATATGGGTTTCTTTGCGGGGGATCAAGACGCAGACATGAATCTTGATCCTGGTTTGTGGAACATGGGAGGTGGCTCTATGGATGTGTCCGGAGCATCCACGTCTACTGAAGGTGCTAAACCTGGCTCGTAGCTATAGGTTAGCACGCTATTAGATGTAATTTCTACAGGAATGCCGACGCAACCGCCGTGTACTTTACAATTTGGAGTTCTGCCTCAGCTAGGTAGTCATCATGAGAACGCCTATACTTACGGTATGGTCAGACACTAGGAGAAGCCACCATCAGGAGTGTACATATTGTACTCTACTACAACCGTTTATATATAGCACTATTGCCTCGTAGCTCCTCTATTTTTGCCTAATCTCTGCGGTTTTTCTGCTAGACATTGCTCCAAGCCTATCCTCCAATTAGCAGGTGCACCGAGCAACGTATCGCGTGTCGTGTCGCACCTTGTTGCGGGCCTCAGGTGACAGGTCGTAATTTCCTGGGACTCCGAAGGTTCGAGAAGTACTATTTCGTGGTGAAAGTAGAAATCCAAGTTTGATAATGCTCAGGTGGACTATCAGTGGTGCGGCTTGTGGGATTTTACTATAGGCCAAGCTGATTAAACTTGATTTGGCCAAGATGGAAGCTAGCCTGGGAAAAAAGACTTCGTCTGAGTTCATAAATTATTAGACCTTTCCAGGTCCCATCACCGTGGCCGCTCTACCGCATTCCCACTTCTTCCCTGCAAATGGTGAGGACCATCCATCTGCTCCGTAACGACGCTCGTCCTGAATCCCTTGCAGGTTTTCGTGAATACCAAGAAGTTCGCCTGGTTCGTTCTCTGAACTAATGAAACATTCCGTCACTCAACCGAAAGTAGCGAGTCTTGCATTAAAGGTCACCGCTCTTCTGGGTGCCACCATACCGATAGGCCTCTTTACGAGATTAAGAAGAAGGGTAGACCGGTATCTCAGTGCGACAGATGTCGCCAATTACGCAAATCCAGACGAGTACATTCCAAGTGCAACTGCAGCGCCTCGGAACCAGGAACTTCGTCTCAACCTGAGAGAAGACCTGTAGCATCTGGTGGAAAAGGTTTGCATACTCCTTGTTCGCGAGTTTCAGGATGTCTGACTTGTTTTCAGCTCCAAGATTCATACCTATTGCACCTGCACTTCCTAACGGTTTGAAGGACGCCTTCAAGGCCTCTGCCTCCAATGGCATTACTCCACCAAGTACTCGTCAACGAGGTGACTATTCCAAGTCGTTACTTGTCCCCATCGTCTGATAGTATCATTGCTAGTCGATTCTCTTCTGAACCCTTGCAGCTGCCCCTGTGTATGGGAATGCTCATGTCACAAATCCGAGACTGTCGCAACTTCTTCGTCAAACAGCTCATCTGAAGGTCTTGCGACCCTCGCACACGTTGCAGAACTTTGTTGTAGTGCTCAGCAACCTTCCGACCCCGACTCAGCTTGGCATGGGAGAGCCTCTGTATCTCACGAGAAAGCTCATCAGCGTCCGAAGCATGTCCATGTCTCTCGTCCCCCGGAACTACCCCCTTTCCTCTTTTCCGACGCTCTTTCGCCCACGACCGAAGTTCCTAATTTCTCTGTCATGCCCCCTATAAAAGAAATCGAGTCTCTAGCAGGATCTGGTTGCACTTGTGGAGTTGATTGTAACTGTCCTGGATGTCTGGAACATCGGGGCCTCGAACACGCCGACCATGAGCGCCCCGATTGTGGCACTGCATGCGGGACCTGTGTTGATCACTCGTATGGGATTGCCCTTCCAGGACACGAATCCTCGTCAACTTCCAGTATTATTGATCGCTTCTTTGCTCGAGCTGCAGCTTTACCTGCTCCTCCTCCTAACCGCAAAATGGGTATAGGAGCCGACTTGGATCCCATGAACGTAATTGTCTATCCTATGACGGCGATTGAAAAGAAGGAACGTGGGGTGCCTTTTGGTTTGATCGAAATCCCCAAACTGGAATGCTGCGGTGGTCGGTGCGGATGTCCTGATGGAATTTGTGGATGTGGGACCTCATGCGATGGCTGTTGTTCCGAGCATTCACACAAGGACGAGCCAGAGAAGGGGACAGTCGTACCAAACCCTTCCCTTATTTCCGCTGCCCCCCATCCTCCCGCTCCCACCAGAAGCTGCTGCTCAGGTGCATGAGCTGGGAAAGCTTGTCATGACTATTTATTTAGTTAGGGTTCTTGGGTTCGCCGTTCACCGCACTTCTTGGTGAACTGTCCTATATTGTTGATGTATCTACTTAGCATTCCATCCACTTGTACAGTACCAAACCGGAATATATATGCTTCAGTCACTGCCTTGTACATGCCTTGATCACAATCATAATTATACAGCCTCATAATAAGCCCTCGGTAAGCACTACGCCCTCGTTCCCAAGCCTATGCGGGCCTATTCACACCCTGTACAAGTCTTCAGAAAAATACAGAAGGAAAAGGAACAGGAACGTACGTGTCATCTAGAAGGATGCATAGATTGAATGAATGGATTTTTACACACCAAGGTCGAAAGTGTCTAAGAAGGATGAAACGTACCGTCATAATGGAACTGAGTCTGTGATGTCGAAGGAAATGTGAGACTCCGAGGAGGAAATCGAAATAGAGATTTATATGTACCTTCTTGGGATTATCGGGAGCGTGACGGACATATCTATCATTGTCGACCGGTCTATTTACCGACAATTTCGTCAAAATGGCCAACTTTGCGTCCTGGAGCTGAAATCACTAACCGTTGCTTGTCCTGAAAACATGAACAACGTAAATATCGATTCCTGTTCAATCTAGTGGTACGTCGGATCCTACCTTGCAAGACGCCAACATGCTCTGTAATGTCACACAGACCGCGACCACGCTCAGTACCGGGGACCATTCATTCCCAAGGATAGAAGCGCATATCTAGGAGAGACCGAGATGATGGACAGGCTCAGTTCGTTGAAGGTACGGGTTGCGGACAAGAATAGGCGCGTACATGCCCATTTGAGTATACGTGCTGTTAAACTGGACCTCAGGAATGAGAAACGGGCAGTAGGTACACAAAACGCACTGGATGGATAGGTGCTTGCCTCCCTTCGGTGACGACAAACTGTACAGCAGGCGAAGAAATGGGATACTGAGGATCAAATCGAAACTGGAGTGTGAACTTGTCGCCCTAGAGAAACCGAGGCTATCAAGGTGTGTCAAGAGAGCATAACGATGGGCGGCACCTGGTAAAGCGACTCTCCCATAACTTCAATTGTAAACCACCAGCAAGTGAAGTCGTCCGCTTTAACGAGATTGATGCCTAGAACGTTGTGAAGGCATGACTCGAAACCTAAAAGAGTCAGGTCACGAACCTACGGGGCATCCTTCTGAATGAATCTCTGCCAATTCCTTTGCCAATCTCCTCGATGAAATGGAAGCCATGAACCAAGAAAAATTGGTGGATATGACGGTGGTAGAGCGTAGAGTAGGATTTCAGAGTAAATACAAGCAGTACTGTAGTTAAGAGGCGCAGACAAATAGTCATAAACAGCGGTGAACTATAAGAAGGATTTTCAAACCTTTTTTCCTCAATGTCATTCGTCTTCCTGCTTTAGAGTCACTTGTCTTCCCATCCAAACAAGAGGGACGTGCAGGCGCTCGCGGGAATGCAGAGCAACGTCTTCCCTCATCACACTTGCAGGTGTGCAGTTTTTCACTTGCGCAGTGGTCTGGTTAGATACACCTACATCTATTCGTATTCCCTGTACATCCACACAATTACACTGTCTTCTTTTTTGCCTCAGCTTCGGCTGCTCTATGCTCCCTGTCACGATTGATCTCTTCGAGAATTTCCTTTGCACCAGTCGCAACCAACTTTCTCGCCAGCCTTACTCCCATATCCTCCGCCGCCTCTATGCTGTCCACTCTTTCCTCGAGTGTATGTTCGACG
The DNA here is from genome assembly GCA_013368315.1 of Tetrapyrgos nigripes. Lineage (NCBI taxonomy): Eukaryota > Fungi > Basidiomycota > Agaricomycetes > Agaricales > Campanellaceae > Tetrapyrgos > Tetrapyrgos nigripes. The sequence continues at coordinate 80,433 of JAACJM010000196.1, read as the reverse complement.
TGCTGGCTACCGTCCAAAGATGTTACACATCCCGTCATATTAAGAACGTCACCTTTCAATGTCGTGGCGACGCCGACAGGGACGCTGCATCCTCCTTCTAGTACCCTCAGACAGGCACGTTCGGCCAGACATCTAAGCGCGGTTTCTCGGTGTGTTAATCGTTTGCAAAGCTCCAGGGCCTCTTTGTCGTCATTTCGAATCTCAATCGCTAGAGCACCTTGTGATACGGCGTAGTATAGGGTAGGCGGTCCCAAATCAGAGGTAAGCCGGTCACCCTTCCCTAGACGAATCATCCCAGCTTTGGCCAGGATGATTGCAGCATAAGGACTGTCAGGGTCGTCGAGTTTGGCTAATCGAGTATCTCTAGGTTAGAGTTTTGTGAGTTTCTGCAGTTTGAAGATGGAGTGAAGATGCATACATATTGCCTCGCTGCAGAGATCGACGTTCAATAAATTTTCTGAGAGACGCGGTCGAAAAAGACTCACGACGTCCATAAATTTCAGTCCTGGATATTTTCGCTTCAGCTGAGCGATCCTGCGCACACTACTCGTCCCAATCACACTTCCCTCTGGTAGGTCGTCCAGTGTCTTCCACTCATTCTCTTTTCCCTTCTTCACTACCAAACTATCAACCGAATCTTCTCTTTCCATAATCCCTGCAATCATACACCCTTCGGGTAAAGTTGTAGGAACGTCCTTGAAGCAATGGACGAGCATATCAACACTCTTGTCCAACAATGCTACCTCTAGCTCTTTTGTCCACAATGCCTTTCCGCCCAGAAGAAAAAGGGCTTGAGATCGATTTTTATCTCCAGCCGTTGAGATGAACGATGTAGAGAATTTTGGAGCGGACTCGGAATCACTGGAATAAAGTGCTTGAAGACTAGCGACCGTGAAATTGGTTTGGGTCTGTGCTAACTCAGATGCCCGGGAGGCGAGAACGAAAGTCCGGGGGGATTCTAACATGGAGGATGCAGAAAGAGGGTTATTTTGCCGATATATAGCTCTATCCGTCTATCAACTGCAAGATTCACTGTTCCGTCCACTGGCAGCTACCGTCGGAGAACTTCCAATACAAAAAGTACGTCATATAATCACATTCTGAACATTATAACAGACCATGTCTGATGCAATATATATAATCATCAAAATCCAGTTAGAATCCAGATGCAATGTGGATAGAACTGGTTGAGATATTTGCAGCATTAGAATAGACTGTCATTTGTGGAGCATAGGAATACGAAAAGTGACACTTCCCGACAAGTTATGATCCGAGTGAGGCCGCTGACGAGTAACGCATTCCCTCGTCATTTACAGTGTGTAATTTTTCACTCAATACATCTACATACTCTTGTACATCTAGTTTACAAAACTTTCGTGTCTATACTTTCTCTTTCGCCTCAGCTTCGGCTGCTCTACGCTCCCTATCACGATTGATCTCTTCGAGAATTTCCTTTGCACCAGTCTCAATCAATTTTCGCGCCAACCTGGCTCCCATATCCTCCGCCGCCCCTACACCATTCACTGCTTCCTCAAGCGTGTGCTCGACATGCCGGCTACCGTCCAAAGATGTCACACATCCTGTAATACTGAGAACGTCACCTCTCAATGCAGTGGCGACACCGACAGGCACACTGCATCCTCCCTCAAGTACCCTCAGACAAGCACGTTCAGCAACGCATTTAATCGCAGTATCTTGGTGTGTTATTCGTTTGCAGAGTTCCAGTGCCTCCTTGTCGTCATTGCGAATCTCAATTGCCAAAGCACCCTGGGATACGGCGTGGTATAGAGTAGGTGGTCCCAAGTCGGACGTAAGACGGTCACCCTTGCCTAGACGAACCATCCCAGATTTAGCAAGGATGATTGCAGCATAAGGACCGTCGGGGTCGTCGAGTTTAGCCAATCGAGTATTTCTAGATTGTCGTTTTAAGATAGTTTGAGATACGAAGGATGGAATGAACATACAAATTGCCTCGCTGCAGAGATTCGATCTTCAGTAATTCTGAAAATATGATCGAAAAGTTAGACTTACGACGTCGATGAATTTCAGTCCTGGATATTTTCGCTTCAGCTGAGCGACCCTGCGCACACTACTCGTCCCAATTACACTTCCCTCTGGCAGATCGTCCAGCGTCTTCCACTCATTCTCTTTTCCCTTCTTAACAACTAAGCTATCAACCGGATCTTCTCTTTCCATAATCCCTGCAATCATACACCCATCAGGTAAAGTAGTAGGAACGTCCTTGAAGGAATGGACAAGCATGTCGACACTCTTGTCCAGCAATGCTACCTCTAGCTCTTTTGTCCACAATGCCTTTCCTCCAAGAAGAAAGAGAGCTTGAGACTGATTTTTATCACCAGCAGTGGACATGAACGATGTAGAGAATTTTGGAGCGGACTCGGAATCATTGGAATAAAGTGCTTGAAAACTGTCGAGAGCGATGTTGGTCTGGATTTGTGCTAGCTGAGATCCTCGGGAGGCGAGCACGAAAGTCCTGCGTGATTCCGACATAAAGAGGGTAGAAAGAGGTTTGCATTCACACGACGCGACGTGTACCTGTCTACTTATACTAGATGCTATTAAAACGGTTTTACAGAGTTTTGATCTATGTAGCTACTGCTACAGCCTTCTAGATTACCGTGTCGGTCCTACCGGGATGAATGTACAGTACTTATAACCGTGTATGATGACTCATGAGGGAATTTCAAATCTATAAGGACATGTACTGGGCCATACTGTCCAAACTGGGTCAGTACTCGATGTTTGAAAGCTTCAGACTGACACTTACGGTTCGTCCTTATTGCCCTTGTGTAGTTTTTCCTCCAATTTCTGGAACTCGTTCAATGCGACTTCCTCCTCCTGATCCAATACCTGTTACGCATGTCAACTTCAGTCAGTTAAAGGGAGATGGAAGAAAACCCACCTGTTCCACGCCCTTTACTTCTGGAATGTAATGCATCAGCATCCTCTCTATCCCACTCTTCAACGTAACCGTGCTCGAATCACACCCTCTACAGCTTCCCTTGAGTTTAATCTTAACCATTCCGGAACCCTCTTCTTCGAACCCTCGAAATTCAATATCCCCACCATCCTCCATGATAGCCGGTCGCACCCGTGTCTCCAACAGTTCCTTAATCATGGCTACAGTCTCGGAATCTGTGTCCAGAATTTTAGTGTCCTGAGGCCCGGCGTTCTCTCTCTCTTCTTGACTCCGGAACAGCGGCTGTCCAGTTGAAAAATGTTCCATGAGAATGGAGTATATTTCTGGCTTTAAGACAGCCCACGGATGTTCCGAGTCTTTTGACACGGTGACGAAATCTGGGCCGTAGAAAATACCCTTGACGCCTTCGACACCCATAAGTCGGATAGCTAGAGGTGATGCCAGGGCAGCACGGGTATCAAGGAATTCAGCGGTACCCTCTCCCATAACTGAGATTCCGGGAATAAACTTTAGAGAATCATCGTTTGGTGTTGACTCAGTTTGGATAAACATGGATCGAGCTAAGGTGAATGCACATGTCAGAGCGCGCGGCACTTTGAAAATGTTCGGGATAACTGACTGAGAGGAGGACTATTCCGTGAAGGGCGTTGGACTGCATGCCGGGGTTGTACTGTCGACGAAGAGGCTACGGTGGCGAAAGTAAGACGTTGGTTAGGGATTGCTCGACGCTTCGACGTTGACGAAATTGCTCGAGAATGTTGTCGGGATACAGACGCTATTGGTTGTCTATGAGATGTTTTCAAAGAGTTTTTGAGCAAGTTCCGTAGAGGAGTAGAGGCGGACATGACAGTTGGAGCAAGACACTTCAGCGGATTACTCAGACCTCGGCAATTTTCTGCATGTGAATTGGAAATAGACTTCGTCATACACATAGCTTCATCGATGTCGACGACAACGACGAACAGCGAGTGGAACGTTGTTTATTTATTCTCTGGGCTAGCTCTCTTATTTCTCACATGGAAAGCAATCGTGTTCTTCAGACTCTTCAGGCCTCGCAATGAGCACGCGTTGCGTACAGTCGCTGTATTAGTTCTAGGAGATATTGGGCGCAGTCCTAGAATGATGTATCACGCAGAAAGCTTCGCAGAAAATGGATTCATGACTTATCTCGTAGGCTATGGAGGTAATACTGAAAAACCCATGTTATCTATTTCTGATTTTTCTTTACATCCAGGTTCCAAACCAATACCCTCACTCGAAACCCTTCCTAAAATCCAGCTCTGTTACCTGCCGGAACCACCTATCTTCCTCAAATCTTTACCTTTCATAGTGACTGCTCCATTCAAGATAGCACATCAAATCGTCTCCATTCTCAACGAACTGTTGATTCGCATTCCGGAGCCTCCAGAGTATCTTGTGGTACAGGTTCGTATGTATCCTGCAACTTCTAGTTGGCACATCTTCATAATGAAGACTTACAACAGAATCCACCCAGTATCCCGACTCTTGCGCTGGTAGCTCTCGTGGGACGAATCAGAGGGTGTAAAGTGATTATAGATTGGCATAACTTGGGATATAGTATCCTTGCTCTGAGATTGGGTAACGAGCACTTGTTTGTGAAGATAGCGAAATGGTAGGGGCTTTAATCATTTAACCGGTCTAAAGTGCTGACCATGATCTAATAGGTTTGAAGCAACGTTCGGTCAAAGCGCCTATGCTCATCTATTTGTCACGGAAGCAATGAAAGATTATCTGGTAAAAGAATGGAACCTGCAGTAGGTTTGCATTGTGCTTGTCGTCGTGATCATACTCATTTTCTACATTTTAACAGAGGCCAAAAAATAGTCTTACACGACCGTCCTCCGAAGCATTTTCACCATTCTTCTCCTCAAGAAATACATGATGTAAGACTATCTACTAAATGTCCAACGCACCAACTAATGCCACCCACACAGCTATTCAGCAATACGAAAACCCCCATTTCTGCCATTCTACAACCTTCTCTCGCCGACTTTCTCCCAGAAGCAAAGCCGCCTTACTCTACGCCCTTCACCGATATCTCTAAACCTACTGACTCTGAATCTAGTCATCCGACGTCTGCGAATCCACCGCTCGCACCACCTCTCCCTTTGACGTCGCAAACATATACAGAAGTCAATCCTCCTACGCTCAGGGCAGATAGACCTGCGCTGGTGGTTTCCAGTACGTCTTGGACACCGGATGAGGATTTTGGTATTCTCTTGGATGCGTTGAAGATATACGAAGAACGGGCCAATGCTGTGAATAGTAGCGCGGGCGATGGGACGGGGAAAGCAAAGTTACCCAAGTTGTTGATGGCAGTGACGGGAAAAGGACCTCAGAGGGACATGTATATGACTCAAGTGAGTAAACTGCAGAAGAAATGGAAATGGGTGAGGTGTATCAGTGTGTGGCTGGAGGCCGAGAAGTACCCTCTTTTCTTGGGTATGTCGGTTTTCGGTTTGATGTGTGGCAGTCGGTGTACTGACTTTACGACGAACTTGGAGGTTCGGCTGAATTTGGGGTGTGTCTGCACTCGAGTTCCTCAGCTTTGGATCTTCCGATGAAGGTGGTGGATATGTTTGGGTGCGGGCTGCCTGTTTGTGCTTTAAATTTCAAATGGTATGGACGCGACTATCATTGGTTAGTTTCTTGCGCTCACGCAAAGTAGTTTGCCAGAGCTTGTTGTACATGGCAAAAATGGACTGGTATTTAATGATTCTGCCGAGTTGGCCAAGCAGCTGGAGGTGAGTTTCGGGAGGAGGCAAGCCGCAGAAGTCTGGGCTGACTTGATGGTTTCTAGTTCTTGCTAGTGTCTTTCCCGGATGCTCCGCTGCTAGCTTCACTGCGCGCATCGCTGGAGCAAGCTACTCGCCATCCTATAGACGGACAAGCTACCGCTCTTCCAGATACCGAGGAATGGAAGTGGTCTTCATGGGGAGAGAACTGGAACCTCAAGATGAAGCCGTTGATTGCGGGAGGCGTCAGAACATAAATTTCTATGTAATCCAAGGCAGTAAGTTATACAGGAATACAGGGCAAACTACATATACAGGCTGGTCTAGATGTCGATCTTGTGATGCTCAGTTTATGTTGTCGCAGTTGCAGCAAAAGTCATCGTTTCGATACGTCCTCGACCCTGGCACTCCTTCTGCAAGAGTTCGTTAATGATGCGGAATTGACCAGGGTCTATGAGCATGATCTGGTCCAGTCGTCAGTGGGATAGTTGAGGATAGTTGGAGGACGACATACCACTTCCCACTCATCCTTCCCCATTTCATCATCTTCGACCTTCTCTGCACCTTCAAGCACCTTCTCTCTTAACCGTTTCCCGTCTGTATTTGGCATAGTGACCCTCACACGCATCCTCGCCCTCTGTATAGGCAGCTTGGAATCTGATTGGAGTTGCTTGATGCATTGAGAAACCTGACTCTTTGCGTTTTTATTTTGTTGGACACTGAAACCAGCTTCTGCCATTGCTTTTTCTATGATGCCAACTGGGTATGGATGCTGCGTGTCTGGGTCGACGCATTTTTCGGCAACAAGGGTGGCGATTTCTTTCCGAAGGGAAGTGAGATCGTGTTCGCGCTCTTTTTCGCCAACTTGGACTTCTCCTTTCTTCAGAATCTAATAAAGGTGGATGAGGGATAAAGTGGATGGTAAATTGTGTTTTGACGCACTTCTTTGACGATATCGTCCCGATCGGTGGTACCGAAGCATTTCTGTAGGTCTTGGTGTTTGGCGACCTCTCCTTTGGATACGTTTACAAATACATTGCTGATTTGGAGGACATCGTCTAGGTTTGTCTCTCTAGGGATCTGTTTAGATGCTGTCGACCATATCGAAATCTAACTTACACTCCAGTCCGGTATTCTTGGACTTTGTTCTTGTAGCAAGCTACCTAATAACAGAATAAGAACCAAGATGCACTAAAGGATAGAGTGGCATACCTCAAAGCGCTTGCCGCCCTTCTTGAGACGGACTACCGAGACGTTAGTTAGCCTAGATGACTTGTAAGATTAGCGTCTGGTTCTCGAGAAGTACTGGAGTAATTACTTAATCTGATTCGATGGCTGCTGGATCTTGGACATGGTGAGTAGTGAACGTTAAGCGACAGCCCAAAATTTGAATCTTGAGTTGTGTCTGTGGTTGTGAAGGGAGTAATGAAGATGACTGGACCGGACCCGGAGGGAATAATGAGTAATTAGTGGATTGTGGGAATAACAGTACTACGCTCGGCTGCGACTGTCCTCGATCCCTATCACATTATCTACCTCCAGTCTCATCCTCATCTACCTCTAGTCTCATCCTCATCATGAAGGGCTTTACAAAGGCTGTTAAGCGGTTCGTGTCAATCATTCATTGTTATTGCCGAAGAGATTGACTCTCTCGATGCAGTACGCCGTTCCTGGTGACCAGCAAGGTCGGCATGTCCAAAAGTAAGCCGCTTCGTGTCTCAAACAGTCTATCCACCTTAATCGGCTCTCAATCTTATTCTATCGCCTTGCGCGCATGCTCTCCTCGTCCCTGAAGAATCCAATGACCCCGAGTTCGATTCAATGCAACGGGACTTCTCAATCTTAGAGACAGCTGTCGAGAAGCTGTTGAAAGACACAAAAGTCTTCACCGATGGTGTCAATGGTGCGTAAATATCCGCTGGTTATAGCTAGGGTGATAATGCTTATATGACGCCCATATTATAGGTCTCTTCACATCCGGAGCTGGCTTCGCGACACATTTCTCTACCATCTTCCATCCAATATCTGGAGAATACGATCTTCTTGGCAAGCATCCCCAGGCAGAGCACACCATTCGAAATGTGGACAAGTTTCAGTCCGTCATGGATGACCTTAGGTCTTCTGTTGGTCCAGAGCTTGAGTTGATTGAAAGTCGAATTTCGGGACCAACCAAGGAGTTTCAGTCAGTCCTCAAGACTGTTAGGAAAACCATTACCAAGAGAGATCACAAAGTGAGTTGTTAATCCGTGCGGTCTATGCGTCTGCTTTAATACCCATTGCAGCTAGTTGACTACGATCGATTTAACAACTCTCTGACCAAACTGCGAGACAAGAAGGAGAAGTCGTTGAGCGATGAGAAGAATCTGTTCAAGGTGTGTCGAAATTTATGTTGAGAGTAAAGCTGTTGCTTCATGATGCCTTGCAGCTTGAACAAGATTTTGAGAATGCTTCAAACGAATACGAATATATTAATACCGCACTCAAGACCGATATGCCTCGTTTCATGGAGCTTGTCGTAGAGTTTACCAACCCTCTCTTCCACTCTTTCTTCTATATGCAGTATGTCCACAATGCTTTGCGCACTCGACCAGTTGACCAACTCTTAGCAGACTGAACATCTTTTATCTTATTCTGGAAAAGATGAACAGTTTTTGCAGAAGACGCGAAATATGATATCTCAAATATACCCGGGAACCAAATTACAGCCAACTACGAGGAAGCAAGAACGGATGCTTGGGAAAATATTGAGAGTCTAAACATAACTAAACGGATTATATCCACTTGTATGTCTATCCGTCTACTTTTCCACTAGTCAAGGACTAACGGGTAGGTCAACAGCCAAGATGGTTCAAGCTAACCGTAGCGCTGGTGGCTCGACCATGTCACGGACGGCTTCGTCCGCAACATCTTCCTCAGTAGGCTCAAAGGCCTCATTGAAATCTCCGCCGCCACCTCCATCCGCCTCTTCATTCAAGAAGACACCACCACCACCCCCTTCTGCAGCTTCTGCACCATCTGCAGCACCTCCCCCTTACACGCCATCTACTAATGGGGCGATGAACGCTTCTATCGCAGCCGCAGCCGCCAAGAAGGCTCCGCCGCCTCCTCCGTTGAAGCCCAAGCCTCAATTAGCTCCCAAGCCGCAGTTTGTCGTTGCCTTGTACGACTTTGAAGCACAGGTATGGGCGTTTAGGTCTGACTTGTACGGTACTGAAGTTATTTATACCTTGCAACCCTCCAAAGGCCGAAGGAGATCTATCATTCAACGTCGGTGACAGAATTGAGATTGTGGAGAAAACAGCCAGTTCCGACGACTGGTGGACAGGTCGATTGAATGGTGCACAGGGCGTCTTTCCTGGTGTGTTGATTCTGAAGAACGTTTTTCCTTTGCTAACCCACTGCATCACAGGTAACTATGTCCAGGAGACGTAACATGTGGTGATAAAGATCTGGTATACAATGATGAGGCGAGCTCGACTTTGCAGGACATTTCGACGCTATTTTTGCGTTCTTCCATTCTCCCGCATCCATCACACAAGTATAATCTACTTATTTATTCCATATTCCGGGGTCGTCGTGGCTCTCACTGTATAATAAAAGACATTCGTGGAGTACAACTTATTTTGACATAGGTCCAGAAATCCAGACGTCATGTCGAAAAGTACAGAGAAAGCTGTCAAGGCGCTTGCGGTGTTAAGCGTGGGGGGAAAGCGTTCGTGGAGAACAACTTATTTGACCCAGGTCCAGAAATCCAGACGTCATTCCATGTCGTCGAAAGGTATAGAGAAAGCTGTCAAGGCGCTTGTGGCGGGGAAAACGTCGGTGTGCTGTGTGGGGGCATTGCTCAAAGTCCTATCGAAAAGCTGTTGAGGGCGCTTGTATTTGACAAATGGGGTAGAAATGTCGGTCTGATCACTGATTGATACATCGAGCGAGCGCCTTTTGTCGTCAGATGATTCTCTAGGCAGTGTCTGCGCCAGTGCGGGGCCTGATTTGCTGTTGAACGATTATCGTTGATAGCTTAGATCATTCCCATCTATGAATTTTCATCTATCAGCTTCTAAATTCCGGTACCGACGACTTTTCTCGCTGCTTGGGGAATGTGGACGTACGGCGCAGGTCCAACTGCGTGCTTTAGAGTCTTTGCGCGTAATGCAGGCGCAGTGGAAGCTAAGGGGATAAGATGATCAGGTATGGCTCATATGGGTCATGCTGACTCTAGAACCGAGATTAGACTTGTAGGCGCCCAAGGGTGTATTGACGCTCGCTCATGTGGATCGATGCAGTGATGACTCTTGACACCTATTGACTCGTTGCGGAGGCGATACAGAACCGAATTCCGATCCCCCAAAGCTGTCTGCGATACTCGTGTTTATAAAAGCTACAGGATTTTGCTATGTTCAGACCAGAACCCACTTGCAATCACGTCTTCCGCAATGCCTGGAAAGCACGTCCACTTCGATATCCCCTCCACACCATCACCGTCGTTCTCGACTTCCACATTACCGTCTTCAATTGGGCCATTTACGCCGCCATCGGCAGGCAGTTATCATGTGCCCCTACCTTCAAGCCCAGGACCTACTCAGGTCAATCCCCTTATTGCACTCAGTGCCGTTCCTCCAGTAGAATGGGACGTTGCCTTTCCCCCCTCATCCGCGAAACCGTCGCGTGGGGACATAACCAAACACGCCCTCTATAAACCAGCAACGACACCACCCCAACCCGAAATCAGAATCGTCTGCTCACGTTTACCGTGGCCGATCGTCGTTAAACCCGTGGGCAACACTGCCTATGTCACCATCTCCGATGTATTCCTTTGCATCTACGAATCTCTGCGTCACAACCTCGGTGAACACGACTATTATCACTTCACGGGAGAACAACGACGTCATATGAGCGACTCGTATATTCGTCGTTATAGCAGGTTCACTGGCGAGGCTGCTTTTACTGAAAAGAGCAAAGGTCTCAAAAGGATAGACTGCCTTGGTATCTATGGGGGCACGAGGTTTTTGGGGTTGTCGAGCACGAAGGAGGGACCACACGTCTGGCAAATGCATGTCTCATGAGCATGGGCTGGCCTGTGTCTTCCCCTTTCCTCTTCACTATTGTTTTTTCGTGCTTTCGACCTGATACCTCCCTTGTATTGATACCCTCATACCCACTGTCTCAACATTACGCCCTAATGACCGTAACCCAACGCGACGCGCGTTCTTCGCGCCACGGTCTTACACATTGTGCTCTGTATCCTTATCCCAACTCTGCATCACTAGCTACCTTATTCAATCTGTAACCCCTTGAAAGTATTCTGTACACCTTCGCATATTTGACCGATTTATGATAGTTACGAGCAATACATACTTCTGAAACGAAATATTCGCAGCTTGAGGGAAATTATGAGTGAACCTGTTGAAAAAGTCAGCACCAGCTGCGGTGCAACTGCGACCTAGGCTCATAGCATTTCTTCAAGATCAAACAAGGATAGCATTTAGCAAGTACTATAGCTATTCTAAATTTTGCGCTTGAATCGTTCAAGCTTAGACTGAGTGACTCATGACATCGAGTGCTGAATAGCAGCACTGAGCCTAGAGTGAAAGTTTAGTTTCTGCAACTACTTACGCTGCTACTAGTGCTAGTTGCATCTGAGATCTCCGTATACTATGGTCCACCACTTCGTCCAGGCTCTAAAACTTGCAACCATCCGACTCTATCTTCGGCGAGTCGGGTGACGAAGCGGACGAAGATTTACACATGTACATGCCCTTCCTCAACGTGGCAGCGCCAAGAACAATCGAAAACGCCCCTCAATTACCCCTGAAATGGCGCCTTGAGGGAAACCTAAGAGACAGTGTGTAAAACAGTTAATATTTAATATACCCCATCCCTGTGAATGGCACTTGCTCGAAGAGAGCAATCAGGATAGGATAGTGTATATTTCATGTACATGCGCGCACTGTGAAGATAATAGAATACACTGATCATGAAGGAGGTTGGTCGTGAATAAATATGTACATAGAAAATCGGATGATGCTTGGGGGACGCAATGGTGAGGCGTGGCATGAAATGATGCTACAGAACAGAGGGAAAGGGAAAATGAGAATAAGTAGAATAATTTACAAATAATGCACAATCCAGACAGGAAAGTAAATAGAAGACAGAGGCAAGAAAAGGAGAAAGGTGGACACTATCACCACGCTGACTAGCGCCCTGCAAAATTGGCATGTCTTGATACCTTGACGAGTGGACCTCGAGTTTTGTTGGGTTGAACCCTGTGACCGGAAGCCATTGTTTCCACTGGCACTGGCAATGGATCTATGAATAACGGTTTATGGGACTGTGTCAATTGCACGGGCTGTTCATCTTCCTGGTCCAAGTCATCATCTGGTGGATCTCGAGGATGAGGATTTATCCGCACACGGGGTGGTAAGCCAAAATTTGAGTAGGGGTGGTCATCAGGAACAAAAGAGGTGACGGTTATGGGCTCGAAATGATCAATTGTAGAGCGTAGATGAGAGGATGGAGGACCTTGAAAAAGCCATTGTCCGCCTTCATATGAAGGTGGCTGCGAGGGTCGAGGATCAGATGGATCGGAAATTTGATGCACATCAGGCGATATCTCGTTGCCATCTCTATCTACTAGTGCTACAATTAAAAAAATTAGCCAAGGAAATTTTGAGCATGAATACACACGCACTTCCGAAAAGCGTTGAAGCTGGGACGATATAGCCAGACGTCTGGACGGTATTGTCTCTACGATGATCACTATTGTTTTCTCGCCTCGTCAGTCCTGGAGCAAGGACATTGTCAGGGAGCATCTGCACTGGACTTGACACAAAATCTGAAGAAGTATCATCTATGGGGTTGATACTGTGGACGACTTCATCACCCTCAGCATTCACCCTACGTGTCGTTCTACCCTGAAGTTCTGCGGAAGGTGTAGATCGTACCCTTCCTTCTTCTGAAGAGGGCTGGGGAAGAAGGTAGCTTGCAGGTTCGTCAAATAGGAGCATGCGTTGAGAAGAAGTCGTGGAGGAAGGAGTGGGCAGATTTTGGACAGAAGAGAAGCTAGAAAGGGTGGAAAGCCTGTTTCCAGGAGAAGGTGCAAAAGATGAAGTCTGTCGTGAATCTATTCGGGAAGTCCTTAGTGCTCTACGCATTTGGCCACGGATGGGAGCTCCTGCACTCATATGAGGAGCTGGATTGTCAATGCTGTTTCGCGCATGGTGGGCTTCTGCTTCTCGTCGGATGACATCCAGAGAGGACTCTGGCCGTCGATAGAAAAGTGGTTCGGTTCGTCTTTGGCGAGCCAGAGCTCGGATGTAATCAAACTCTTGCTCAGTGAGGTTGTGGACGCCCGAGCGGGGACTAGAACCATTTGAACTTCTGGAAGCCTCACGTGCAGCAACTCGCCTTCCGATGAGAGTATTCGGGTCATCAGACAAGTCCCTTGTCCGCAGAGGCTGGAGGTCCTGCAATGTACGAGGAGGAAGAAGTCGTTGCCTAGGTGGACTGAGGGGCGAATTGAGTAATGAAGGAGAGTGAGAAGAGGAGGTCGGATGGGATGAAGACGGGGAGACATGAGTGGTCGTGTCAGGCGGATGCAGATGGGAAGCATTCGCTGGTCGCAGAGGCTGTTGCAAACGACGAGCTTCAAATTCGATGAGTCGTTCCATTGTAGCGGGAGGAAGGAGAGCGGTCAGTCTTGACCAAGCAGACTGATCCAATAACCGGGAAGCTTGTTCGTCGAAACGACCCGTCAAGACAATAGCCCGGTGGCCTGGAGCCATGCTGGTGGATTCATTGCCTTGTTCCAGGATATTTCTTCGCAAATTCCGAATGCGTTCTAGATGCCTCTCCAAATGCCTGCGTTCATCAACGTTTGATGGGCCAGGGGCTGGCGACTGAATGGTGGACCGTAGAGCAGCAGACTCGAGATTGGGAGAGAGGGAAGGCGAAGAAACAGGTGAAGGATAAACGTTTCCGCTCATTTCTGCAGGCACTAGCATCAGTACTTTTCCGTTTCCGTTCAACAATAGGATACGCAACTGGTCCACAGAGGGGGTCTTCCACGTTACAAAAAGAAATCCAGAAAAGCAAATGTAGAAAAGGATCAAAAGGACAGACGGTGAAGTTGGATGGAAGAAATCAAAAAATAAGACGCCGAGTTGCCAACTTGACGAGCTGACTAACGGCTGGTAGATCGTTGAGTAGCGTGCCTGACAACTCTAGTTATGTATCATCCGAAGCAGTGTGTTACAAGCTCAGTAGTCTATTTTTCTTTAGCCACTCCTACTCTTATCCCTCTTCATAGCGCGCAATAATCGTTTCACCACAGGTTCCTCTCCAGTGTAAATCGAAGACACAACCATACCCACTGCAACCAGCCCGGCAGACAGTATACAAATGATCATCCATCCCCGGCGCGAATTGTCATAGACCTGTCAATAAACGGAGAAAATCATTCGCCTTGAAACTTGATGATGCGTAACGATTTCCCCCACCTGTCCACCAATGATAGGCCCGACTGGTAGTGAATGAGCATTGTTGAAAATATAACAAGTCTATGGAGCACGAACCTGCGGACCCAATACCAAAAACGAGATTGAACGCTGCGTAGACATGTGCGTCTGAGCAACTTCCATATGAGTTGGCTGTTTTCACTGTGGAGGATCCGTTCACTTACAACCGATTCCTTCGTCCTCTCTTGCGACAGCGGCAAGCTCGGACATAAGTGGAGACAGTATTCCCGACGTGAAAAGATCTAGGAGAATGTGTCCCATCAACAATGTAAATCATATTTCACGCATGAGCTCCCGCACTTTCGATGGAGAATGAAGCGATAAAGAGCACCACATTCAGCTCAACAATCATGACTATCCACCATGGCAACGATAACAAGAGGCATGCTAGAGTGATCCATGCAGTCCCAAAACGATCCGAAATGTAACCGGTCAGGGGGCTCGCTGCAACGCGAACTATTTCAGGAATGCTAGGCCAAAAGTGAAAGAGAAACTTACAAAATAATGTCGGAACGACTCCAGCTAAGAAGACCAATCCTGTATCGCCTGACTGGAAGCTCCACACGTCCTGAAGATGCAAGGGCAACGTAGGCTCTTGACAGCTGTATACAATGCTGCATCGGAGGTGAACACTGCTCAGTGCAGGACGATGATTATTGATGCTTACCCGTAAACCAAAGCCATGAAGGATGCGTTCATTGCACGAGGAGACCTGCATAGACGACCCAAGACCGGCAATAAAGACAGAGGCTTTTCTCTTGGTACATTTTCCTGTTTCTCTTTCTCGCTTTCCGCGAGCCCAGCGCTAGCCTTTTCATCAGCGCCTCCTGCCTGCACATTGGCACCGTTTTCATCAGGAACTGTGGCGTTAGCTGCTTGATCCGGGGAACACTGGCGTCTCGTTTCATCGCCTTCAATGGATCGACACCCCATTTCAATGCATCCTTCCTCTCGACAACAATGAGCCGCGCAATTAGATCCACAACGGCCATAATTATTCCAAAAAATGAATGGTCCACGAAAACCAAAGCGTTCATACAAGGCGCCGCCAGCGGGTGGTCCTACTACGACTCTACACTAGAGATGTATCAACATTCTTTAGCGAGAGGTTTTGTATCCACTAACCCAAGCGAGAAACCTGACATGGCAAGACCGATCTGTCCTAAGAGGATGTGAGTTTCTGACAGCAAGAACCTACAGGGCTAAAACTGACTTGCAACGATTTCCTTGGGAGTTGCATCGCATCTTGAGCAAGGGACAACAGAAGATTGTCAGCAACCTTCCAAGCTTTAAGAGAAAAAAGACAGATTTACATCAAAGCCATCCCGACCACCCAGACACACCTAGCAGATATTCAGATGACCGAATGTTATGCCCAAGGCGACAGTGAGCACATACGTTGATCCAACACCCTGTAACACTCGAGCTAAGACCATGAGCCAGTATACGGGTGCTTCCATTAGCATTATCTGTGAGCCGACAAGGATGATTACTCCCAGAACTAAAGGTGACTGTCGGGCGTCATAGCGCTCAGAGAACATGGCGGCAGGAAATGTTGCTGGTGACATTGACGATTGACGATAAAACGAATCGGCAACAATCGTCTGTACTCACCAATGAGTAGCCCAGCAGACTGGAAAGGACGTTTGTTAGCACGAAAGGGGTCCAACGTGTGATGATGAGACGCACAAAAGCAAATAGAAGCCATCCGGACAGACCAGAGACGCCGTCATATCCCAACTCCTCTAAATGAAAAGGCATCACCGGCACTATAATCGAGTATACAAGCATATCTGTCGCGAGGCCTAGATGTCATGGTATATCTTCGCAAAGTTGGTATGAATGAACAAAGATAGAAAGAACGAACCTAACGACACAACAAATGTGATAAACCAGTATGAAGACCTCCATTTCAAGCCAATTGGCGGGGTTTTGCGGTCTGAAGTAGCCATCGTCAGTGCTTTTAGACCAAGCATACCTGGAGTCGCAGTTCAGCGTTCAAGCCTTTGTCCGGCTCGAGGTTGATCGCGTGTATACCGGAAGAATCAGTAGTGGTGTCTTTTATAGAAACAGTTGTTTTCCGCGTAGAACAGAAGAAATTTGCGATGGACGAGTGTCGTCAGGTGTCGTCAAGTCACTCTGTTATCAATACGTACCCATGAGAATGCTGAGAGCCAAGAGCACCGATGATGGCGGTCCGACGGATAGATAGCACTGCGTGCACATCAAGATATGATGAGCGTTTTATTCTGAAGATATCTTGAAGATACTACAAAGCACTGAGGATATTTTGATAGATCAAAGCATCTTCAAGATATCTTCAGAATATACCACTGATTATATTTTCTTCTGCACCCAGTGTAGATAGATAGATTACACCACTCCGGACTAGCTACTGAGACCTTTACATCAGCAAATGACGCGCGAAGTAGCTAACCGTGAAACCGTTCAGTCATGGGAGAGTCCACAACGGCTAAATGTCAGCGCATGTCAGCTCAAAAGTCCCTTTCTGGTAAGGCGCAATCCCCTGCGAAATTCTAGCCCCTATTTTGATTCTGGCCAAGGTACCTATCTCTTCAGCAAGCTCATTTCGAGCTTTCTTCCGGCAGAATACCCATACTATTTTTTTTTCATTTCATTTGTAAGTATCAGAACAGAATTTTATTTAACACACTCAGGATGGAGATGTCGACGTATTTAGTATCATATAGGGGACAGATAAAAAATCTGTTCTGATACTTACAAATCGTTCTCTCTTCCGAAGCAATCTCGAAGCATTTCGGGCACTAGAATTGAGGTTGGATGCTAGTTGGCTCAAGGCCTCGAAGAGCAGAATATAGATTACATAATACACTAAAACGCGTCCTGGAAGGTCGCGTCTAGCAATGGACCGTTGGACGCGGTCTACTGCCTATAAAGATATCATTGCGCTCATGAAACTGACCATAAACGAGGAATATGGATCATTATACATCTTGGTCGATCAAAATCCACCTCCTCACTGGGTGCTTCCCTTCAAAAGAGCTGAGAACCTTTCCCAAATTTTTCTTGCGCTAGGCAGTACAGAACGTGGTTCCAAGAAGCTCAGAGACTTTCTTGATTGAATAACATCATCTAGCAAGCGTTTTCAGTAAGAGACAGAGGGACAGATTAAAAGTATGATATATCTGAATCAATAGGAGAAGTTGATAGGAGTGGACTGAGAATTGGTAGTTGTACGAGGTGTTTGGCATAGATATTGTAGTTATGCATTGTGTACACTATGGAAGATGATAGAAATTTGTGCCGGGTCAGATGAGAAGGCCATAGTTGCTTGTAAATCGCACTGGACGATGTCGAAACAAAATGTCGAAACCGTATTTGAGAAGCGGAATTTGGCTTAGTCAGCCCACGGTCGCGACTGAAATTGCGCCTTACCACCTCACGACATGCCCGAATTACCTGGTAAGACTCTCTGCAACAATTATATGTTGTCGAAATCGAATAAACTCTAGAGGTTCAAAGGGCTGTCAATCTGATCAAACGTGTTGGGTTGGGCAAAAGAGTGCAGCGCGTACAAACTACTGAAGATGCCCTTGTTTTCGCAGACATTACCCATACCGAATTTGTGAGCATCTTTGCTTGGATGGATCACTGGCAACACTAACATTTAAACTTGCTTGATGCGTAGGCCGGAGAGTTACAAGGCCGGACAATCAAAGACGTTCAAAGATACGGTAGGCCCCTACTGCATACATACTAATAAGACTACGTCGCTAACTGCGAGTCTTTTTGCTTAGGGAAACAATTCTACCTCGTGCTAGATGGCAAAGGTAGACTACCAGTGTTACATTTTGGTATGACTGGTATTCTCCAGGTATGCATTTTCGTGCTTTCTGCGAAATCCAGATGCATATCATACACCCAGGTTCGAGGAGAAAACCCTCTGTTTTACAAAGAGGCTCCACGTAAAAACCCTTCTGAATGGCCTCCTCGTTTCATGAAGGTTAGTCAGTGTATTCTTATCTTTGATAACCAGATGCTCAGGCAGAACGGTCTATTAGTTCATTCTCCATCTCGTTAGCCCGGATACCAACCCTCAAGATCCACAAATCGTGACTGAACTCGCCTTCTCAGATCCCCGTCGCCTAGGCCGTATACGTCTTCGCGATTCACCAAAGACAGAGCCGCCGATATCTACACTAGGCTTTGACCCTATCTTATCCATGCCCTCCCTGGAAAATTTTATTCCGATGGTATCAAAGCGTTCGTGTCCAATCAAAGCACTACTTCTGGACCAATCGTTCAGCGCTGGAGTTGGAAATTGGGTGGCAGGTAGGTTGGAGTTGGTTCCTTAATCATCCACAATTACTTGACACTTTTCGGACAAGACGAAATCTTGTACCATTCGCGAGTGCATCCAGAGCAAAGATGCAATACATTGAATGCAACTCAGCTTACCACTCTGCATCATCAAATAAAGGACGTTTGCCAGACAGCTGTTTCAGTCGACGCAGATGACACCAAGTTCCCTGAAAACTGGCTGTTCAAGCACCGCTGGGTATGCTTCATTTTGATCTGATGTCCTCTGACTAATGAATCTGTATCAGGGCAAGGGGAAGAAGACAAAGTCATCTTTGAAATTGGTACGTTCAATCCATCTGACATCAAGAGGGCGAAAACAACTGTTGAACTTTTTGTTGTAGCCGTCGGGAGAGCCAGCTACAATCAAGTTCATTACTGTTGGAGGACGAACATCGGCATATGTTTCCGAATTGCAAAAGCATACAGTCAATAATGACGAGCAACAGCCCTTTGAATCTGAATCTCCGAGCAAGAAAAGTACACACGGCAAGAGGAAAGTAAAGCCTACGGTTGACGAAGACAATGAAGGGGAAAGTGATCTGACTGCATTATCGGATGAAGGATTGACTCCGTTGCCCAAACGGAAGGCAAGTGTTTTCATACTCATGTCAGAATACCAGAACTAAAGTACTAACCTGTCACCAGCGTAAGATGGTGAAGACGAAGGCCATTGAGGAAAGCACAGAGATCGAAATCGAGGGCGGGAGCTCCTCAACTAGACTTTTAAGATCGAGAACCAAGAGACGCCAAGTAGATTAGTTACTACATCTAATGACTATTCACTATCATCCCCTTCTTCATCATCTGTAAACTCTTCTTCTGCTTCGTCGTCGATGAAACCATTCATAGTAGGCCCTTCCTCGTCATCATCCTCTTCTTCCTCATCTTCATCGTCCTCTTCGTCATTGTCATCCGATTCTTCATCACTACTGCCACCCAAGTCAACGTCCTCGATGCTTCCTGCATCATCCCCGCTTTCTACTTCCACGTCAACGTCCATCTCCTCTTCTTCGCTCTCTCCTTCCACGTAGTGTGTTGTTTCGGTTTTCTTCTTGGAAGGTGTTTGTTTATCGAGCTTGGGGCCAAGAGGTGCCGGTGCAACGGAAGACCTCATTTCGATTTGAGACAGCACCATGTCAAGACGTCCACCAAGGTTTAATAGGCTTTCTTGCAGTGCTAATCGAGAAGTCAAAGTGGCATGAAGACCAGCAAGACGAGCGACTAGGTCGGGCATCTGGTACCATGTCAGCGATCAGTCTGTGATTATAAAGAAGAGAACAGACCGTCATCAGATGTCCACTATGCACCGCCAACACAGTCTTGACCCATGTTATCAAGCCCGTCCCTCGTTGAGAACTAGCACCACCACCTCCACCTTTCATATTACTCCCTCTGGCGCCCCTCCCTAATCGTTCCACACAAGCAGTGATGAGAGGAATAGCAAGTTGAGGAGGTAATCTCCGAACGGTATTGCGAATTAATATCTGATCAGAATGTGCTAGACACATCTCTAGTAATTTGGTGTCTGACGAATGCAAAGCCTGGATAAGCGTCCTAGTCAAAGACGCAGCAGGGACGACGGAGATGTCGGTTGTTGCAGCTTTGCCTTTTCGTTTTTTGGATGATGCTCCTTCTTCTTCGTCTTCTTCGCTATCTTCGGGTAGGGGGTTTGTACCGGAGAGTGCTGTAAGTCGTTGGCCGAGACTGAGTTCTGCAAGGTCAACATCGAGCTCGCCGTCCGCGTTTTGTTCTGCTAGCTCGTCCATCTCAATGTCATGGCCGATTTGAATTCCAGAGCCGACTGCTAGTGTAGATGATTCGGTGTATCGGTTATTGGGAGCACCCTGTGTTCCAATCAGCGCATTGCTCGGGAGTTTTTGATTTAATAAAACATACTCTGCTGGACTCCGTGGCCGAACCAGGTTTAACGTCCTCAATGATCACCTCAGAAACAAAGTTTCCCGTCTCGTCTTGATATTGCTGGAATGTTTGATGTCAAAAACAGAGCGTCAGCAGATGAAGTAGTATTACTTACAACGACATTGAAGACTGGCCTGATACCTTCCACTATACGAGCGACAAGAACACGACCAGGTTCTTGCTCGACGAAGGAAGCAGCAACTACCTGGGTTGTAGCCGCGTTTTGTGAGGATGTCGAAAGGGTTGATCGAGGAAGGAGGGTAGGGAGTTTCTGAGATTTTTTGGAATTCTCAGAGGAGAGTTCTTCGGGCATCGGATATATGCATATTCTGCCCGAGGCTGAGAGGGTAAGAAGAGTTGACTTGGAGAGGGAGGCGGAGGATGTCAAGGAAATAGCGCGTGCGTCCGAGTCCAACTGAACTGAGGCGACCATATGGCCTTGTGAAGTTGACTGAGGTACTTGCCAAATCGACACTACACGATCGGCTTCTGCCATCGAAACGAATCGCTGTGATGGTGCCTGTGAAGCGTCCCATTGGAGACTTTTGATCCAAGAAGAGTGTCCGGTGAAGGACGCGAGTTCC
Organism: Tetrapyrgos nigripes; assembly: GCA_013368315.1. Taxonomy (NCBI): domain Eukaryota; kingdom Fungi; phylum Basidiomycota; class Agaricomycetes; order Agaricales; family Campanellaceae; genus Tetrapyrgos; species Tetrapyrgos nigripes. The sequence goes on along the minus strand of JAACJM010000196.1, from coordinate 59,372 downwards.
CGTAAATTTTGGGAAGATAGATTGGAATCAGTGGCTAACAATCGGATAGAATGACTGGCAGCCAGGATGTCCATCGCGTTGTCGTCGTGTGTTCCTGGCCGAGCAGTCATGCAAGAGTATGGTATCCGGTCTTCGTTTTTCCAGCTCCCCAACAACTCGTTTTTGTGGACATTCCAGAGACGAACAACGCCGTCCGTACCAGACGTCCAAACATTGGGTGATTCGTCTTGTTGCATGACTGATACTATAGATAGTATTGCAGACGTACTGGACGAGTGAGAAAGTGTCCAAAGTACGCGTCCATGAGTGGGTGAAAAAAATTGCACTGTTCCATTGGAAAGACCTAACCCCACCAGTAACGTCTTCGTCTTTTTCTGCGCAGCATTCTCTCCCGATTGACTTTTTCTCCTCTTCTTCTTCGTCGGAACGCTATCGTCGTCGGTCGTATTTTCGAGGAATTCGCACCATGAAAGAGCAGAGACGCGAGCAGACGCTGCAATGTATTCTGCCTCTGATTGACCAGTCACAGTATTATAGATACGTAGACGGTGTTTGTCTACGGCAAGAGACAAGTAGGAGAATAGATTTCCATCGGGTGAAAAGGAAGAAAGTGCTGTGAGATATGAGGCATCTTCGACGACTGGTTGAGATACGGATGCTGTCGCTGCTGGACGACTTTTTGAGGTCTTGGATTTGTTTTTCTTGGGGGAAGCCATGAAGCTGAAAGTACGCTGAAAAGCGCGCAAGGCAAAATTTTGGAGTCACGTGTTGGCAGCATCGAGTCGGTGCCATACCACCACTCTCCTTCCGTCCTCCTCTTCTGTTCATTCTGTATACTCAGTTGTATGTTCAATCATGAATTATATCCAGGTGAGTCAGCCCTCATCTTTCTCAAGTCTGGAACTGACTCCTCCCAAGCTTGAGAAACTAGGCAAGTCAGATTCTAGTCGGCTTGATTACGTTGTTGACGAGGGAGCGATCATGATTTAGGTGAAGGCACATACGCTACAGTTTACAAGGTGTGTTGTAGTGCTTCTGTTCCAAGATATAGTCCATCTAACGTGAATGCTAGGGACGATCGAGAACCACGAACGAGATTGTGGCACTAAAGGAGATTCACCTCGATGCCGAAGAAGGAACACCATCTACAGCTATCCGAGAGATCTCGCTCATGAAGGAGCTCAAGCATGTGAACATTGTCCGACTCTACGATGTCATTCACACCGAAACCAAACTGGTCCTCATTTTCGAGTACTGCGAACAAGATCTAAAGAAGTATATGGACCAACATGGCGAGCGTGGCGCCCTTGACCCAAACACTGTTCGCAGTTTCATGTACCAGCTCCTCAAGGGCACTGCTTTCTGTCATGAAAACCAAGTCCTTCATCGTGATCTCAAACCGCAGAACCTGCTCATCAACCGGAAAGGCGAGCTGAAACTTGGAGATTTTGGTTTGGCGAGGGCGTTTGGTGTACCAGTGAACACTTTCTCTAACGAGGTACGACTTCTACTCTGAACTCACTCATCCTGCCGCTTGACTGTACGATAGGTCGTGACGCTCTGGTACAGAGCTCCTGACGTGCTCCTTGGTTCTCGCACATACAGCACTTCCATTGACGTCTGGTCATGTGGTTGTATATTCGCAGAGATGATATCTGGCGTTCCATTATTCCGTGGAAGGGATAACCAAGACCAGCTTTTGCACATTATGAGAGTGATCGGGACTCCCACAGATGCTCAGTTCCAAAAGATTTTCAAAGATTCTGTGAGTTTTTTTCGTTCCCCTCCTCCAGAGTCATGGCACTTAGATACTTGTGCTAGCCCGAAATCCAAGTTAAACAATTCCCTCGTTATCCAAAGATGGACTTTCGCCAAGTCCTACCCAAAGCTTCACCCCATGGTAAGCAGTCTTCTGCTACTACATCCAGATGACTCATCCCTTTATAGCTATTGACCTGCTTGAACGGCTGCTCAAGTTTGACCCAGCTGAACGCGTTTCCGCTGCTGAAGCTCTTTCTCATCCCTACTTCACCACAGCGGTGACTCAGACTCCTTTCGGAATCAACACAGCTCCAGGCTCAATGCCTCCTCCTGCTTTCAACTTTCCTCACCCACACGGTCATCAACCGTCTCAGCAACAGCAGCAGCAGCAGCAGCAACAATACAGCCGGCACCCGAACTTTATAGCGAATCCTGCTAGTGTTCAACAACAAATGCAAGCTCAACAAGCTCAGGCTAATATGGGAGCCTTCGGGACTATGCAATTTCATGCACCTTATGGACATAACCCTAACGCACGGTGATGGTGCGCTGTACTCTCCGTCGCTATCTCTCAGTTCCTGATCCAGTCGTTGAATGGGGATATTTATGGTTCAGTTTCGAGTAGGGCCTGTATTTTAGAGCAATCAATTGTAGTAATTCTGTAAACGTTGATATCATATTATAAACCATACAAAGACATTATCATTCCATTATGTAGTAATACTCGTCAAAAAGTCGTGAACAGTGGTACAATCGTCCGCAAAATACCCAAACAAACACGCAAGAGTGAAAATCAACCACCTGCCGTTAGACAAACAGCTCTAGTGGCCACTAGAGTACTGGCACTAGCATCAAACGGAAGGTCCACAGTAAAAAGTACGTCGCTGCGATCACCGTTGAGATAAACCGGAAGATTGACCAGGTTGTCTGGCTTCGGCTCGTCGTTCTGGACCCAACGAATCTGAGAGGGGTTCAAATGAACCGGTTCGCCGTTGCTGAAAGTCAAGTTATCTGTCGACCAAACCGCTCCTTCGAGAGCAAGACCTGAAGAGATAGAAATTAGTATTTTGATTCAACGTTGACACAAGGCAGTCTCACCATCGATGACGAAGGCACCAGGATCATTCACCCGCTCTATATCCAGTCTTAAGCTCAAAGTCTCCAAACTCCATTTCTTTCGATGGGCAACTGCTTGTCTGGTAGCTGTGATATATGCTTCAGGGAAAAACAGTCCACCCAACCACACTTCCACGTCGCTCAAGTTGTCCAGTCCCGCAATGGTGTCCAAGCGAGATAACCGTCGTGCAAAATTCGCAATCCATTCTGAAACACCCATGCTCTTCGGGACTTTGTACTGCCGCCAGTGGTTTGGAGTGGTACCTAAATAAGAACGCTCGTGAGTGAAATTCGGAGAACGCTGAATTCCAAAAATACCTTTGGTCAGGGAACTCATGAGGCTTCGGAGATGATTAGTTTGCTTGAGCTCTCCTTGACAGACTTTGACAACATCTCCCAGATCCTTCTTGACTTGTCCAAGTAGACGACGGCCGATATTACCCTCGCGAGAGAAGAGACGATACAGAGGGTCTTGGTTGTCACTTGACGGGGGTGCCAATGTGTTGAATTTCTGCAGGAAAATTATTCAGTATTGGCGTTGAGCACGTTACAGCTAGACGCTATTACCTCAGGCAGCAAAGCAAGCCACTCCCGACACCTGTCAAACAGAGCTCTCATCCATGCAGGTTGTTGCGAACTCTGTGACTTGGTTGTACTTGATGGAGTTGCCTCGTCGTCATCGTCTGCAAGCGTTCTCATCTTGCGAAGTTTGCTGAGAAGTTCATTGCCTGTAGACATATTAGAAAGATGTTTTTGTTGACCCTAGTAGAAATACCGACCTTGAGCGACTGCGATTCGTCGCTCTGCAGTAGGAGGAAGACTTAGCCATGATGGGGGTTCACGATCCGGCAGCTGTTGCACCCAAGATAAGAAATGCTCGAGTTTGGTACCGTCAGGCGCTGCCAAGAGCTGCTTTCCTCCGATACTCGGGACCAGATCGAAGTCGACGTTGTATGCAGAAGGCGTGAAGAGTCCGTCCACGAATGCATCTACAATCCTTTGGTCAAAGTCGCTGTCAACCCTCCCTCCATAGACCGACTGCTTAACCAGTGTTCGGAGAGCATCCCAAGGGATAGTCACAGGATCGATGTTGGCCCGGCCCTTGGAAACACTTCCAAGCCAGGCGTCAATGGTGTCGAAAGCGGCAGCCAGGTCGGAGTCATTGAAGTCATAGACTTTGCTCCATCCAAGAGGCACATAGCGTAATCGTTCTTGCACTACAGCATGGAACCATGCAAGCAAAAAGTAAAGACGGATCTTTTCAGCCGGTCCGTGCGTCAGCCGAGAAGAGTTGATTGAGCGTAATGAGTCGGAAAGGTTTGCTTTGACTCCTGGAGGTGGTTCATTCATGATGAGACGCGACTGCCGCAGAATGTTGACTGGGATGGACAGATTGGCCTCCATTGTAAGGAAGAGCCGGAAATTGCGATGTGGATTGAGGGTCTGAAGCTTCTTCTCGAGTTGACCAAGCCATGCTGGGGCGAGATGCACGTTTTTGAGCAATACCCAAGTACCTTGACGGGCGGCAGCCGCAATGGCCTGATCTGCGAGACTAAATCCTTCCTGCGAGCCCATTGCAACTGACGATGACCTGGTACCTGTGTTCTTGATCAGATTCTCGACACGGTAGCTAGCATCATATCCAGTGACGGATATCAAGGCCAAAGGCGTCGCGGCTGGCACTTCATCAGACACCATTGCACCAAGGTCAAACGCAAATTGGTCAGACATATCCATGTCGAACACAACGCGCACAAACTGTGCTGTAGACTGCAAAAGACGATCTGGCCGGAAACATTTAATGACTAACAATCGCCGCAGTGCTTCAACGGCAGCTGCAGAAAATCGATCAGCGTTCAATCAGATGAAAGAAAACTGAGACAGAACACTTACGAGTACTGGGTTCCCAAGGCATCGGAACACATTCTTCGGGTGTATTGGAATCTACAAATGTTCTCCATTCGTCTTCGTGCTCTGCCAGATGTGATTCCACGGGTTTGAAGATGGAATGTTTCGCGAAAACTTCGAGACGAAGCATTTGATCTGCAGTCAAGAAGGGAATCTGTTGACTACTTGAAACTGAAGAAGCAGCAACACCGTCTCCACTTTCCAAGAGGAACTCGAGTTCATCCGATATCTCTTCAAACCCTCGTAGCTTCACTTGTGCCACCAGAACTGCAAGCATCACATGGTCACGATGAAGAAGAGCGCGTGCCGTCCGCCTATAAACCACCAAGAAAAGGTCATTCATGAGGATATCCCGACGCCGGCCATGGTCAGTGACATTCTTTAGGTTGGGATTATGGTGAAGAATATAGTCGAATATATCGAGGAAGAAGCGGAGAGAGAACTGGTAGAAATGATTGACCAGATTGAGTTGCTCCAGAATGAAGAATACGGCACTGCAAGCTTGAGCTAGGGGCAAATATTCGGCTGTGACCTGCTCTACTTCCTTCATAACTACATCGGTTTCTTCGACCTTGTGGGTGATTTCGGCAGCTTCTCGTTTGAGAGTTTCCAGAGTGTCGATAACCTTGTCGTCGTCAAGAATGTTACCCGAAGACTCATTCAGAGCTTGGAGCAACAGTTTCTCAAGTGTTCGAAGACGGAGTCGGAATTCGCCTTGCAGCTTCATGAGATCGGTCCGCTTCCGTTCAGTGTCAGGTCTTTCAACCTTGAGTACTTGGTCAAGAGATTGGCTCTGAAGACTGCTCCGAGTCATGGTGAAGTTGACAAACGTCACACGACTGCAGATGTCGGGAGAAAACTCCACAGAAGGGTCTCTCGTTGACAAGAACATGGTGAACGAGGGCGAGAAGTCGATGTCTTGACTACCTAATCGAATGAGCACTCGACCTCCAGTTCGACGGATCTCCTTGTTCAGGACCGCGTTTAGGATAGGGTCCAGGTGCTCGACGTCCTGAATCAACAACGGGTTACCAAAACGAAGGGCACTTTCCAGGACTTTGAGGAAAGCTTCGTCAAGGAAACTGGTGACAGTTATTTTACGTTCCTTGTACTCGTTCAACAGGAAAGTGGTTGCCTGGCCTGTGGGATCGATGATGAGAGGATAGCGGTTGAATCGCTTGAGCATAATGGCATTTTCGGTGGTGAGATTATCGGAAGGCAGCGACTTTGATTGCCAGCTGAGCCGGTCGTCTGCTGTGGAGAGGTACTCGGTAAAGGAAAGCTCCGGTTTAAATTTAATGTTCGCCTCCGATAAGTGGGCGGACCAGTCTTGCCACATCACCTCTCGGTAGTGTTGGTCAAAGAATCCACCATACGCCAAGAATGCTGCCGACAAAAGCACGTCACCGACGATAGTCGACATCTCGACATCAAAGGTACGACTGCCAGCCTCCCAACGACCCCTTTCTGAAGAAAGACTCTCCAACAACTTCATACTGCGATCGACTTTGCTCTGGACACGCTCCATCTCTGATTTGATTGCCTGTGTTTCGCTGATGAGCAAAGCGTACTCTTCCTTGTACGTTGCAATCTTGGCTTCCAATTCAGAGATCATATCAATGATGGCTGCAGCCTGCTTCTTCGTCGTCTCTGCCTGGGTCTCAAGGGACTGCACTTCATTCCGGAGCGGTTCAACTCTATCGAGAATTTCGGAAAAGTGGACTTGTGCCAGAGCCCACTTGACAAGAGGACCACAGGCTCTACTGGCACGATTGACGGTCTCGAAATTGTAGGAGGGTTTGCTGAGGAAATCCTTCTTCATCATGTCACGGAGGGGCTTCGTCATTTGTGTTGGTGTGTCAAAGTTGACAATGCGCTGGATGAAATCGTCGCGACGAATAATACCCTGGACGGTACGCCAACTGTCGATTTTGTGGCCAAGGATTGTGCAAACCGACTCCATAGCCAGTTTGACGGCTTCCGGGGGATTTGCCATGGTACGGACTTCCTGCAAATGCTGCCTCTTGATGTTGCTGACAGCAGCCTGAGCATCGAGAACAGCTGGTTCCGCATCGGCGAGATCAGCAGTGGCAACTGCACGGCGTTGCTGAATGTGCTTGTCTTGCTCTACCAACGCTGCTTGGATCTCTATCGACGCTGCCTTCTTCTGTTCGGCTTCTTGCTGGTCAGTGACCATGCGTTTGAGCTTCTCGTTCGCCTCGGCATCTTTGGCTTCAAGCTGAGAACGCTTGATGGCAAGACTCTTTCGCAGCTCTTCAACCTGAAGTACAGTGTTTCGGAGTTTATCGAGACCAACATGTAAATGCCGTTGCTGCTCCTCTAGCTCGTCCCGCTTTTCAGCGTAAAGTCTGACATAATGGTTGATGCTATCAAAGGGTTAGCTACTTTTTGTAAGAACAAGGTAAGAAAACCGACTCACAAATCCAAGTAGTGACGAGGGGTGACATAGTTGTAGCGACCTTGGCGTCGGCTTAATCGCTGATTGATCTGATGGAGCGATGAATGGATATAGACGAACGCATTGACCACAGCCGTACGATGAACAGGAGGCATCGATAGTTCTCTGTACACGATGGGGAAGTTCGCTGGCGGGTTGTACGAGGGTAAATCGAGGTCAAGGGAATGAGTGAATTCCATGCCGACTTGGTAGAATGCCTGATCTGACCAATCACCAAACCAGTCCAGGACGCAACGATTGAATAACGCAGGGGAAGTAGCGGCTCTGGATGCCAATCCGTTCTCAGGAGGGTTCATTGTAAAGACGACATGAAGGTTTTTAGCCACCTGCTGTGTGAACCAGCGGTAGAGCTCTTCATGAGAGTCGAGCATGAGGCCGTCTCGCTGGGAACCTTCCTTGCAAGCTGTCATCAAAGCAGCATGCTCATCGCCTTCAAATAGACCGGGAACCTCAGCGTTGGCCAAGAGCGTGTTCATACGTTCCAGAAATCCAGAATCCAAGACATTAGATTCATCCATGATGAAGCATATCTTTTCGCCCTTGCAACCAGCCCGTCGAAGAACAGTGCGCAAGTCTTCATCAAAGTCGTCACCTGTATACTTGTTGGATACTTTTATCTGGAAGATACTGAGGCCATTCATCCAAGCAACGAAACGCGACAGAGTAGTCTGGAAGAAATACAGGGGGTCAGATTGGTTATAAACAGAGAGCAAATACGTACCTTGCCGCTCCCACTGACACCAATGAGTAACAGATGCCCTTGCACCTGACGAAAGACTCGGTCAATCCGGAGTACATGGTCTAATACGTCGTTGAAAAGCACAAGCGGCACATCAAGCTCTTCCTCATAGAACACCCTTAGACGAGCCTTCGTATATTCTCGCAGTATTTCTCTGTCCACGGGAATGTAATCCTTTGAGGTCCAGTTTGAGAACAAGATCGGGCGGGTTAGTGACTCATCACGGTTTATGGTGGGGAAGTGATCCATAGCAGCTCGGTCAATGTTCTCATCTGTCCACGATCTCTCATCTTCTGTGACCAGACGATCCTGGAATAGACGAAGAGCTTCATGGGCCCAGATGCGAACAAGACCTTCGACCGATAAAATCTCCAGTGGGCGGATAGCTTCATATATACCCCTGACCCATCGGGTCAACTCACGAGGACTGTACACATAGTGAGCTTGGATGTCCGTCGTGAATCGTTTTTGCGATGCCAAGTAGAAGTCGACCATCGCATCTGTGAGGGGTTCCGCGTATGCACGAAGATTGGGGACAACTTTGAGTGCAGCACGGTTATAAGTGCCATAGATCTGTTTCAAGGAGACTTCTCCAGGATAGTCTACCATGACCAAAGGGGCATGCCGCAAGAAACGATGACTGAGCGGAACTCGACCAGGGTCAGTGGGTGGGTTACATGCTCCAACAAACTGTATGCGCTCCATTTTGACCCAAGCCTTGTCAGATGTACGCCAAAATCCAGTACATTCCACCAGTTGCCTGATGAAGGATATGACTCGCTGAGTGCCGTATTTGTCTGCAGCAGGAAGGTTGATTTCGTCGCAGAAGACTACAAGCCATCGGCCGATTTGTATAGGAGCCAAAACGACCCCGTTGGGAGTTTTCCGATACTCGCAATACTGCTCAAACGTTTTCAGGATAAGCTCTGGAGTGGTTGCACTCGAGAAGTTGAGACCAACGACTTCCATGTCGGGTAATTTACGAAGAGCACTGAACAATGTCATGGTCTTTCCAGAGCCTGGAGGACCACATAGCATGAGAGGTTTGTGCTCGGATAACCAAGAATACAGGACCTCTTCATGACGGACGGTATCCATGGTAGGGACGACGACGTCTGAAGCCGTGACTGCATGAGCTTCTATGTCAATGGTAGGAACTCGGGATTGCCATGCCATCCACTCCCCAGTACCGACCTGCACGTCATAATCTAACAAGGAGCTTCCAGGGACCAACGGAGGTAAGTCAATCCCCGTTTGACCACGTAGGAAATCTCCCAGTTCTGCGCGAAGGTCGAGTTTGGCATCGCCGGAAAACGCCCAGATAATGCTGACGAGCAGCCGTTTTGTAACGTATTGCTCCACGCGTTCCGGGGACAACGGGAAGTCTGGATGCTGATTGTTGTACTCGATGACATTCCGGACAGTTTTATTGAGAAGCGAGAAGAGCGTGTTGAGAGCGCGTGTTATAGTGAAGTCCATGATATGCTCGATGTCTTTGGCGTAGTCCAAGGCTGAACTGACGAGATCGCCATCGGCGAAGTATCGTTCCAGGATTGTGGCGACTTGCTTTTGCGTTTCGAGATTGGCAGAAGCAGCCGCATCTGCACCCAAAGGCTCAGTGCGGCGAGCAAGCGTGTCCGTGGAATCGTCGTCGTCGGAGTCAATAGGAGAGGTGGACAGTGTGAATAAATAGTTTTGATACAGCATGGAAGGCTCTACGACATCGTCGCTGAACCAAATCATACCACAGCGACTGACAGTAGCCAGAGTAGCATACTTGAGATGCTCCACCTCAAACATGATGCGGACATTTGGGGGAAGGTTGAGACGTTCACCATTGGGAAGAGTAAGAAGTTTATTGTCGTCCAAGACACTACGGTCGGCAATGTCAGCCGCTGTACTGGGTGCACAGATAATCCTTGTACTCACCTATTCAAATTCTCCACCCATTCAGGATCAACATCTCCATCAAAGATGATCCAGTGCCTCTTACCACTCTCACCACGGACGTCATCAACAATCTTACGCAGTACGTGAGTGAACAAGCCATCATTCCACTCCCGGGTAGTGGAATCAAGGGTACCATAAAGGTCGTCCTTGTGCATGGCCTTTGGATCTATCACGTAAGATACGCCCTCAATACCGTCAAGGCGTTCCAACGCAGCCAGCAAGACTTGCCAGGCATTAGTCTTTCCACTGCCAGAAGGACCAACCATCATCAAACCATGCTGAATCTTCTGAATCTGGTACAACTGCAGAATCTTGGCAATCCACCGATCTCCAGTGACTAGACGACGCTCCTGGCAGACTTTGAAGATATTCTCTCTCAAAGCATCCAGGTCTACGGGCATGTAGTCTACGCCTGGGAAGACATCGGCTAGAAGGCTAGAGACAGTGTCAGGCTTATGGACAAATTACTGCGGGGAGGCACTCACTTCGTTAATAACGGGACATCATCTGCCACTAATTTGGGTACGATAGTCTCCGTGACACTCTGAATGAGGATAATCTGCTCTGAAATGGCATCGGAAAGACCGACGGACTCGTCGCCCTCGTTCTTGACGCTGAGAAGACGTTCACGCTTGAGGATACCGGCACTTGCAAGGACAGCTTTCAGCGCACGAAGACCAAAGTCGTAATGGGGCTGAGGCGAGAGTTGTTCGTCACAAAGATTGAAGAAAGGTACAATTTTGGAGGCCAATGTCTCGGCAGTACGGAAACCTTGGGAGAACAGCATGACTTGTGCGATGAGTTCACGATCAGGACGCGTCATTGCCATGGGCCTGAACAGTTTCGTCAAATTGGGAGGCAATTGGGAACGACCAGCATAGTTAGGATTAGTCGTAATGAAGATACCTGTCCAACAACTTTAGTTATCTGCCATATGATGGAAGAATAAAAGCCATACCGATATTCTTGTTGAGCTTGAGACTTTTCCCGACTAACTCGATCTCAGTGTTCGGATTCTTCGCGAGTGATGCAAGACCTTGCTGAATAGTCTGCACTTGCTGAGAAACCGCACTCAGGATACGTTCTTCCAATCGGTTGAACTCGTCAAAGCAACCCCACGCTCCGACCTGGCAGAGACCCACGAAAATACGTCCCATAGCTTGGAAATCAAAAGTCTCGTCACAGCAGAAGACCAGGACGAAACGACCAAGCTGAACACCCAAAGCCTTAACGGACTCGGTTTTGCCAGTCCCAGCAGGACCAAAGGGCGCACCACCGAGCTGATTGTCCAAGGCTTGTGTCAACGTCAAATAGACTCGATCCGTCAATGGCGTTTGCACAAGCCGGTCTGGAACGCCTAGGTATTCCCATCCATAGGGGAAGGAAGCATCGGCGACTCTGATGGCGAGTCTGTCTACCGGATTTTCAATGCTTTTGTCGAGGTAGAAGCGCATCTGGTAAAGCCAGGTAAAATTGTTCTTGTCCATGACCCGTTGCTGGATGAGGCTTCTGGTGACATCTCTTTGGTGCACGAGCTCGGTGATGAGGTGCTCGCACTTCCGACGAGTGACGGGACTCAGCTCGCGCAATACAATGTCTGCAAGCAGGTCCAGCGCCTGATGGATGGTTTCAAGAGAGTTGTCAGGGGTTGCGCTGGATTCCAAAGCAGTTTCGACGGAACCAGTCCAGGCGACTTGCATGGCAAGAGTGACCAGCTGAGCGGGATATTTTTCCATCCATGCCATGAGTTGGTCCATTGGGAGGTTTGGACCCGCTCCGTAGAACTCTCGAAGCTCGACGACTGCATCGCAAAGTAGAACGGCCAAGGAGTGCCTCATTGACGACTCGATCTTTGCCAACCAATCATTGATCTTTGGGAAGTCCTTGAGTAGAATCGGCTCAGTGAATCTAACCTCTTCCCCTTCTCTCGACGCCATTCCCTGTATCTGGGTCAAGTCCTCGTCAAGACTAATCGTCGAGACACCCGCAAACATCTTCTTGAGGTGCTTCATGATCCGCAAAATATCCTTGCTGTTACCAATGATCTCCAGCAGATCCTCGTCACCAACGAAATAGAAACGAGGGAACGAGGAACGTTCACGCTCAAGGTATTCACCGAGAGCCTTCTGGATCTTGTTCAGAAGGTCAGCGAGACGTTCGAGACTCTTCTGAATACCCTGGATATTCATGACATCGACGACCAAGGGGGACTTGTACACCTTTTTCATGACGGTAAGGAATTCAGAATTGATGTTTTGGAATCGAGCGCTTTCGACAGGCAGGAGATGTTTGATATCGGCGCTGCCGGAAAAAATGCCTTCCAAGTAGACCCATTGACGCTGAACATCGATCCAGACATCTGCGAAGAGAATGAGAGATGAGAGATGTCCTTCGCTGGGCATTATTGGCTTACCGAAGAGGACGTGGATTTTGTTCAACTTCTCTTCCCAGGAACTAGCCTCTTCCTCAAAGACTGTAGAGAGATGGCCGTCAGGAAATGATCATCTACGAGAAATTTCCGCTTGCCTTTGTAATAGGGGGAAAGCTTCATGGCAGTGAGCGAGTTCAAATTTTCACTACACTTGTTGAACAGATCATCCCAACCTCTGAAGTGGTCGTGAGTTCGGGAATGGAATCGACAAAGCCCATCAAGACATACCTAATCAAACGACATTTGTTCTGATAATTGACCAGGTCCAAGTAATAGTTGTTCCAAGTTTCCTTAACTGTCTTGATGTATTCTTCGAGAGCCATCTACAAATATGGTCAGAGTAGAAAACAAAACTTGTTCGAACATACATACCTCTCCTTGAGCCTGAGCGATGACTTCTTTGATGAGAGTTTCGTTCTTCTTGAGGTCTAGGTCATAGACATTGCCCAATGTCATTCTGTGAACAAACCGTCAGCTCGATACATCTTACAAAAGGACCGATATACTCACAAAGTAAGGCTGATCTGTGTCGGGACCCTGAGCACCTTAAACAACTGCTTCCAGTGCCTGTCCTTCAAAGCCTCCGACTTCAAATCCGAAACAATGATGTTCGACTTGAGTAAACCCTTCAGCGTCTCCTGAACATACTCGAAGGCAGCATACTGCCGCATCCTCGTCGGCATCTCCTTGGTCGAGTTCAACAAGCCGTCTATCATCTGCCTCAGCTTCCTAGGTTGCACCGTCGCCCACGACATCTCTCGTAACTCGCTGATAGAGTTCCATATGCCAGACAGCGCTGTCCAAACTGCTTTCAAATCGCGGAGCTCCTCAAAGACGGGCTCTAAGCGAGTGTGTCGGACAAGCTCGAGGTCGAGAGCCTCCTTGGCGCGACATACAAGGTCGTATTCCTCCTGTACTTTGTTGAGTCTAGTCTCGAAAAGATTAATGGTGTTCATGGCCGTGTCTGCGCGGATGTTGCCTTGAACAGGACGTGTCTGCTCCCATTCAAGTAACACGTCGTTGATCCTATTTTCCACAATCTTGTCCTCTTCAACGATCTTAAACTGCAGGCCAGCTGTGCAATGTTGAGAAAACGTGCCACCTATGTATAGCCGGTCAACTCACCAAGCTGCTCCTGAATGGAATCGTTCTTTCTCTTCAAAATCTCGTTGAATGCGCTCCATTCTCCTTTGAGCTGGTCGCTATATAGCCAATCATCTGGGAATAGATATCTGAACCTCTCTAGGGTCTTCTCTCCGTTTGCACACAGTTCTATCATCGGACCCCATGTCTTCGTTTTCTTCTTGAGGTCCTGCACGAAAGTGATAAAACCAACAGCTGCTGCTGTGGACGAGTTGGATGGAGCAAACAGCTAGAGTACAATGAGCGACTAGTAGACCGCAGAGTGTCTAGACTTACCTCCATGGTTGGTAGGACAGACCCCTCGTTGACGCGTTTAAGTGAAGTTTTGAGAGTACACAGCCACAAACACCTTGTTCATCCACTTCGAATTGGTCTTCCCCCCATCGCTCATTATCCTATCATGTCTGGTCGTCAATCAAGGGTGATGGTACAACCCATCGTATGGAATCCAGTTTACTACCTCCATCTTTGACTGACATTTTGTTCTAATGCAGAATGTCATCTTCAAAAACTTGCAACAGGTATTTCTAGTCTTTTCAACGTCGAGATGGTGCTACTAAACACTCTTTCAGAGGACAAAAGTTGTCATATGGCTTTACGACAATATCGAGATGAGAATTGAGGGCCGAATCATTGTGGGTCATTTCATGTTTCTCAGATCGCGCCAACGCGTTGAACACGACCCCACAAGAACGATTTTTGTGCCGACGTTCATACATCCTTTCTGCCTATTATCTGAAAGTTATCAATGCTAACTGCTCGTGTCAGGGTTTTGACGAATTCATGAACGTGGTGATTGACGAAGCTGCTGAAGTTTTTGTAAAAGAGGCCAAACCTAGGCGAGAGTTGGGTATGTCAACCATAATCTGTCAAAGTGTTCCATCCTAACTCGTCCCTTAGGCCGCATCCTCCTCAAGGGCGACAATATTACGCTCATACAACAGGTCGTATGATGATGATGATATCCTTCTAGTTTCTCAACCTGTGTATCTATGTTACATGTAATGCTAGCGCACTCAAAATGCTTTACAGATTGTATATCGGGAGTAGACGTGTAAGACTTAACGACTGTCGACATAAGGGACATTCAGCCTGTGGAAAGAATACATATAAGTACACCCTCAGGACGTCGGAAGTAGTCTGGTCCCACCTTTTCCCTACCCCAGCCAACGATGCAATTCCAGCAAAACAGATGCCCACATTCTGTCGAAGTGCTATTTGTCCGTTCTTCTAAACACAGGGTACAGCTTCTAGACGCTCTTATTTCCTGGGGTATTGATTCGACATCTAGCATCGTTCCTTCATCCTCCTCCGCGGGTTTGGAAGGTTCATTCTCCAGGTCTATTGCCAAGAGTTCTGTGACTGGCCTGTCGTCCAGGAACATTTCGCGTGATGTCGAAGAGTCCAGTTCTTTGCCTTCACTCTTGCCGGTACGACGAGCTTCTTCGTTGGTTTCCCGAATGAACGAGACCAGACGATACAACAACCTAATTATGATCAACACTCCGAGCAACGAATATGACGGTGGTCGTATATGTGGATTGGGAGGCAACGAAGACAGCTAGAAACGCTACATCAGCACGTCTGCAATAGTCTCTGAAGAAAGCTCACATATTGAACGCCCAACATCCTCTTCCTCATATCATAGTACACCCCTCGGATATAGAACGACGCCAGATTTATCTCCGCAACTATCTGCAGGATTTTTGGAAAGTTCTTGAGGACGAATGCAAACCTTGGCGCACGCAACGCTAGCGTCGCCGTATTGACAAATCTTGCGAGGACATACGAAGGGAGAGTCGGAAGTAATACCAGGGCTGCACGAGACCACCGAGAAGGAGGGACTTGCCGCGTAAAGGCTGAGTATTGCCAGATATCGGTGTATTCTTCGCCTAGAGTCTGAGTTGCTAGAAAGTGTCAAGGGGTCACTAAGATGTAATGGTACTAGGAAGACCGCGGTCTTACCTCGGCCAGTAGTGAGTCCGTAGTAGATGAGATTGACTATGAGTTCGAATTCCTTGTCCCATCTGGTCAGCCAACGGGTTCCTGGATGTACGTATGGATGTAAGCATCTAGAAAATATTTTCGGAAGGGAGAAAGCAATTACAGACCAAGCCAAGAACGGAGGACGTTTTCAGACTGTTCTCTTAAGGATGACACATGGTACAGGTCTCGTTGATGAGCTCGGACTAGTAGAGAATGAGAAGAATCCCGCAGAGAAAGAGACAAGACACACACTTAGTTGAGCTTGCTGAGCCGGAGGAAAGATTGGGAGCCCGGTGGACATGAAGGTAGGGTAGCAAAGCGCGTGAATAAGCTTGACCACTTACCACCACAAACATGCAAGCTCCCCCTCAACGCTCTACCTGGGACAAACGTATGTGTTCACTGTTTTATTCTGTCCATCGTGTGTCTGAAATTTTTTTCCAGTCAAGTACGCGCTTTTCAGATTCTAGAGTTCTTGTATTCTGACGATTTGCAGAATGGGTGCTATGATGGGGGGAGGTGTTGGGTTGACCATAGGCTTTATCTTCGGTTCATGGACAGTCATAAGGTGGAATTATTTTCTGTTCTTCCAATTTCTGTCTTGAACTATGATTTAGATATGGTCCTGGCCCTCAAGGCGTGCTGTCAACATTATCCAAGTACATGCTCAACAGTGCCGCTTCCTTCGGTTTCTTCCTTTCTATCGGTTCTGTGCGTACTTTGCAACTTGTCTCTTTGCTTTACCGACCCCATTCTCGTCCAGGTCATCCGAAACGACTCGCTCATTGCTGCACAACTGGAGGCCGCACAAGCTCATCGCCTTACACCTGCTCTCGCCATCCGTTCGCGTATGGAAGGTTTCCAGCTTATGAGGAGCCGCTGGGAGGAGGAAAAGAGGAAAAACAGCTCGTAGAGAGTGCTTTAATCACTACTAGTACCTTCCATGTCATACGCTTCGCTTGTGTACATAATATACATCCTAACTCTCTCAATCTATAACCATCATGGAGGTCCGTCCCTCCCATTCCCAATTTCCCATCTACTTCTGGAAATATCAACGTACATCTTAGGTCCTCAACCCTTCCTCTGCCCTGCTTTCAAATTACGAAGTCCTCACCCTTCTTCGCGAGCTCGAGTCGGACCATATCAACCGTACACGCATCGCATTACGCGTCAAAAAAGAGGAAGAGGCTGCAGGAGGTACATCTTCTATTGTTCCAGGCGCCAAGCATCCTGCAATGGTCGAGACTAGCGAGAATCTAAGGACAATACAAGTGGAGGCGAGTTGACTCGATCTATAGATGCTGGAAATTCTTCCACTCAACGAAGTTTATGTAGGCAATCCAATATCTTTCAGCTCCGCATCAGCCTACATCCATGCAGACCCCTGAAAGTATCACCAAACTCACCAAAGCCCTCGCAAAGTACGACCTTACTAAAGCTGAAAAGCTGCAAATCATAAATTTGGCGCCTACACAGCCCGTTGAGCTCTATGTTGTTCGTGTGTCCTTCTACATTTTCCTGACGAGCTGTTTCGATCTTTTCTGACCTGCTTATTGAAAATTTCTTTTTCTTTTTTCTTCAGATTATCGAGGAACTTGAAGATCGTCTTGGTGAATCCATGAATGAAATCCTCACACTCGTCGGATCATCTCTGTCTGAATCACCATTGGCGTCTCAAACGCCGCCGGACACACTGGCACTACCCACCAGTAGAGTGAAAGCAAACGAATTTGATGACGATGACCCGCTACATTATCCGGACATGGACGCTGATGGTGACATAGATATGGAGGAACACTTTGATGACACAGGCGAAGGTGCTGGCATTGAGGGTGATTTGGATGTGGAGGAAGACTGATGTTGTGCCTCGCCTTGTAATGCTAATGCTAATGCTCCATTCCAGCCTGTACCTTGTAGTCCTACTGTACTTCTACAATAAACCATCTACATACTGGTATAAGATAACTGGGTATCAACTATCCAGAACCCCCAAAAAGACGAAGACCTATAATAAGAGCCCGTAGATGTACACATATCCAAGAAAAGCATTACAACAAAGCTTTCGCCAAAAATACAGCCCAGTGCCTGCCAAGAGCGAGTACATATGTACAATCCGGCCCAGAAACGGAGATAAAGGTGCAGCAAGGTGGGGACAAAATCCCGGAACGACGACTATGCACCGATAGATACCCTCCCTCTGAGCCAATCTTTCATGCCCTTCGCTCTGAGACTGATACTGCTCTTGATGCTCTCCGGTAGGCTCTTCAGGCTTCTCACGCTCTTCACGCTCTTCACGCCAGCACTCTTCCCACTCTTAAATGATTCTTCGGAAGGTGTCGCACGAAGAACTGGGGCACTTCGAACACCCGGAAGGTTGGCAGGATTAGAAGCCCCGTGAGAAAGCGAGCCAAGGACATAGGGACCTGAAATCATCGGCTTCTTCTCGCTGGTAGTGGATCGCGCTTTCGGTCTAGTGCTTGGCCTACCCGACGTTGGGTCGGTCGTCCTGGTCGTCCTACTTGACGTAGTTGAAGGCTTCCGCTTGAGGCTGACCAATTTCCTGAGACTGCTGGGGCTCTGTGACGGGTTCTGCTGTATGTTCCTGAGACTATCCGGTGTGGGCGTCTTGCACAGTGATTCCCTCGCCTGAGACTGGGCAAGAAATTCCCGGAACTGTGTGCCATCGTCCACGTCCTCTTCATCTTCCGTCACTATCCCATCCACATCGTCTGAGTCGTCAGTCTCTTCGTCTTCCTCGTCCAACACGCCAGTGACACGTGCATATGGGTGCTTCAGATGCTTTCCCTCGCCATCATCACCACCCATATAGTTCCTAAATGGATCGCCTCCCCAATCCTCTCCATAACCCAACTCGCCCAACTCATTCTTTGTGCCACACTCATAGCTCGCATAATCACCATAGGAGAAGCGAAGACCGCTGGAATAATGAATTGTGGGCGTATCAGCGAACTTGACAGACTTGTTACTGCTCAAGCTGCTATTGAGACTGCTGTCGGTCGTCATACTACTCGTGGTGGTCGTGCTGCTCTTTCTGCCGGACCTCGTGCTTGTCCTCGCAGACCCAGATGATGATGATGATCTAGAATACATCCGGGGTGGGGACAGAATACCCTTTGTAGGTGATCCTCTCATAAGCGGCTGATCTCCGTCTTCGTCGCATTCTAGAATACACCGGTGATGAGGCTCAAACTTTTTAAAGCTGGGCAGCCTCGTGGGTGTAGTAGTGGGTGTATGGGGAGGAGAGGACATGGCGGAAGTACTGGAGGAAACGGAACTGATAGAGCCAGACCTCATGGGTCTTGACCTTGGTTTCGTTGGCCTGCGAGATGTAGAAGAACGGACAGAACCTGACAGGCCCGAGTCTGAAGCGGATCGCTTGCTCTTCGGACTGGTATGACAATCGACGGCACCGAACCAAAGGGAAGGAATGGAATGATCATCATAGCTCCGACTATCGGAACGCGAAGGAGAGGTCCAGAACTTGGTGGGGGACGAACAACTTGATGATGGCTGGGAATCAGGGAGAGGACCGCAAGAAGATGGAGTAGGGGGTAGAGGCCGCTTGCGCGACGGCGTCGAAGGGGACCTCGGACTGCGATATATCCATTCTTGGGAAGGAAAATTCTGTATGAAGAATATTAATCATCCGAAAGAGAACAGAGCCGCAAAGGACAAAGGACGCGAAGCGAGGACGTACAGGAGGAGTTGGCAAACTAGGACGTTTTGGGACGAATTTCGCACTGCTTGACTTTGTTGAACGCTGGTAGCTTGGGGATTGGGAGGCGGGTGTGGATTTCGAAGACTCAGGAACAGGAGACTCGTCTTGAAGAATGGTCGCGTGGAGAGTTAACCAATGAAGTTCCTCACTGGTTATAGAGGCTAGGGAGGGATTGTCGAGCTAGAAGAATGAGCAGACGATGGAGACAAAGGAAACAAAGGGACCTACGCGGTACATTGGAGGGGCAAGAGAAGAAAGATTCAAGAGCAGTAATTTAAGGACAAGGGCCAATGAAAAATTACCTCACGTCTCACACGTTGCGGTGTGATAATTAGAACTCAAGGACGTCCTTCCATGCGTCTCGACGCCTGTCATAAAGTTTCTCCTACACGTGATAACTGATGTATTTCTCGAGACGTATTTGGTCCGAGGGAGTATTAAAGTTTTATAAGCTTGGCCTCCGAGCATGTAGATTGCTAAAGATACCCCTAGCGGCTGGTGTGGAACTCTCAACAGGCTTCTTCAGAGGCTTAATCTTTGCACCCGAGGAATCGAGTAGGAGCTGCACTTTTTTCTCTATCTGCGTGACTTCGAGCCCATTGAGGCCGATCACTTTGTCCCTGTTGTTGACTGAAGAGAAAATTAGCACGAGTAAAAAAGAAAGCAAGAAATGACAGATGTACCATAGAAACCCCGGACGATAGGCTCCTTGTAAGGACGGTGTTTCACGACGACCTCGACATGACGGTTGCGGGCTGCGAGGTCCTGAACGTGGTTGAGGAGATAGGTGCGCGTGTTTGCGCTGGATGGCCAGATGTCGCAGTACTCGACGACGAGCTTGCGAGCTTGAGGAAGGAAGGCGGCGTGGCCGTTTGCGGGCTGGGAGCCCAACTTGGGCCGCCAGAGGGCCTTGACTGGAGCAAGGCGTGGCATGGTGCAAGCACTCGGGACAACCAAATTTTACAAACAAGACACGCGGATCGCCTTTTTGGGAAGCACGTGAGGGAGAAAGAACAAAAAGTTGCGAGCAGTCATGGCGAGGACGAGTCGGGTAAGGACACGGCACAAATCACAGACCGACGTCCACCACATCGACCAACAACACGCACGCGCTATTCTCGACGTTCTCGAGCTCATCGACTCGGACGGTCTCCTCGACCGCGTCTTCAATACTGTCTCCCTCAGAACTCTTCTTCACGAATCCGCGTCCTTTGAAACATTACGGGTATGTTGCTCTCCTCCTCTCTTTCGCTCGCTCCTGACACTCGTTTCAGTCTGCGGTTCATAGTCTCTTTCCCATTCATTCTCATCCAAGAGCCCGTCCATCAAAACCAGCAGCACAGCAGCTCAATTTCTGCAACCTCGCCCTTTCACTTCTTGACCAGGCTGCGAGCCAATCCCTCCAGTTACCCCTCGATGTCGACACTCTCATACCCGAGTCTTCCTCATCGCCATCCACTTCCTACATCACCCCCAGATACGCCCTCGTCCAGCATCTCCCCAACGGCTCGTACTGGTCATCTCTCAACTCGCCTTGCCCAACCTCAGATGAACCTTCACACCTAAAAGATCTTTCAAAAGGTCACGCAGAGCTTGCAGCCGTCCTTCCATCACCCTATCCATCATCAGAGGAGACCATTCCCACTCTTGGCTCATATCACAAGGAGCTTCCCGCTCAGCGCAATGCCAAGCTTCCCAGTTCTCGTTACGCAACCACTGGTTCTTTTCTCGACTACGGCATCTGGGCATCCTTTGCCCCTTCATTTGACCAGGAGGGCGTTGAGCTTGGCAGAAACCAGCTCGGGGAACTCTATTACGACCGCCTGCAGAAAAAGAAAAAGAAGCAGATCGCCATTGAGAGGTTCAACAGGGTTGCTATTTCTGATGCTGACGCCATGCAGGATCATGATCAGGAAATGCAAGAACCCGTACCTCTCTTCGACGAAGACCTTCTATCCCCCGAACAGGTCGCAAAGCTGAAAAATGCTCTAGACAGTCTCCAGTTGGAATGTGCCGTCACAGAGCTTCTTGATAGGAACCGAAAAGCCTTGCAGAGGCTACAGTATCTTCAATATTTACGACTGATGCAGGATGATGGCGGTTCGAGCACCGTCGAAGAAGGATCAGAAGAATGGGAGACCGGTACGATATGCTTGATTCTTGTTCAAAATTGCCACATCTCAATCTTCTCTCAGCTCAAAGCATAATGGATTCTTTAAGCGTCCTCGCATCTCTTCGACCGCGATCATCAAAAGACGATCAATCACCTCTCGTACCATCTCCCGCCGCACTCCATCTACTTCACCGCACTCTTCCCCTATCCCCAATACCTGGTTGGCACGGGAATCTTCCGCCAGGACAGTCCACGGCGCTTCGAGATGATTCTACGATTAAAGTAAAGCCAGGGGCTACCCTCTCTGCACCTACGCCCGTTACTCCGGCCACCGCCTCTACCGCTGCCCCTTACGGAGGATATCAGTTCAATTATGGTGCTGTTCCCCCTCAAACTTCACATTACCGTACCACTACCCCGTCCACTTCTACCTCATACATTCAGTACAAACCCACGCAGACCTCGTATTATCAGAGTGCTTACTCACAGACTTCGCAAACACCCTATTACGGTTCAGTTGCTCAGCAACCCTATGGAGCGACTGGATGGTACAATTCATATAACCCTGCCAACGCCGCTGCAGCAGTGAACGGGACAGGCTCAGGTTCAGCCGGCCGTGGGACACCTCAGCCAGGTGTCGCGACTCCTGCTCCATCTTACTCTTCTTTCTTCAGCAATGCGCTCAGTAATTCCTTGATGGGACAACGGACACCTGCCGTGGGCAACACGGTTGTCAAACCTGGTGCCCACTCGGCAACCTCTCCCCAGGTTCCTACCCTACCTGTACATTTGCAGACAAAGCAAGCGGCACCGATGCAGAATGGTGCAGCTGTTTCCTCTGTTTATTCAGGTTGGGGAAATCAGCCAGGAACAATGGGGACGCCCGCGCAGGCAATGAGTCCTACTTGACGAACTCTTTTGACTGTTCTTTCATGATTCTTCGGTTTACAGTAGCTCCTGGAAGAATGTTTTTGCACTAGCCTATACACTTGTACATCCGACCTTGTTCGCAAAATATGTACTCTATCTTACCGTCAACCTATACATACTTGCCTCATAGTACCTACATTCAATCTAGTCTATAGAGAACGCAATTTGACAAAACCTGTCTTCAACTTACAATCCGAGGATATACAGGAAGACTATAGACATCGCAAATGAGTACTAGCCAAAGGTTAATCACGATCTCAAGACTCAGTGCAGATTACCATCAATCGAGAAGAAAGGCGGGACGTCGCGGGTTGTCTTCCACAAACTACCTAGATGCTGAGACGTCAATATAGCAACGGCTAGAACAGGACGAAGGCTAGTGCTTCACTTAGTCCACTCAAGAAATTTCGGCTTTCCTCTTTCAAGTCCGACGATCAGTGCGAGTGCGACCATGATAGGTGCATTCGAGAAACATTTGAGTCTGGGCCTGGATTGTTACTCTGGAGCTAAGCGCATAAACCTTGCGCAACTTGAAGAAGAGTCCAGTTTGGGCCGAGTCCTGGTAACTAAAGGTTGACAGACATAGAACTGACAGCACACTCCGAATAGGTCCCGGTTACTACCTGCGTCACCGTACTCTACGTACCTATGCATAGACGTGCCTCTTTGTAGAAGAGAAAGAGTTATTAAGCATCGGTATCCTAGCAGCGATGCCAGCGTTAATCGCCAGAAAGATACAAAGTTCATCGGTTGAAAGATAAGTATGTGAAACGATTGCTACCTAGTGTCCAAGCTTGAGTCCAGACTGGCCCGTACAGCGATGCAAGCTCTACGCAACGAATGTGTAGCGTGTGAGCGGACTCGGTGTTCAGGCTGATTAAAAGCTAAGTTTTTACTTGCAAGGACGGGTGTTGCAAGGGTGTTGGTTTTCATTGTTTTCATTGTCATGCATGTGTTGGCTCTTCACAGAACATATAGTTTATATTTCAGACACTGCGTGCTACAATATCCGACGTCGTCTAGGTTCAATTGCCCGAATTGACTGAGCAGCTGAACTGACATCCCAACGTCGAGGAAAGGTAAGGTTTTCCAGTTCCTCCGCTCGATCTCACACGACAAACCACCTCGTTCTCAACATTGGATTGTGTTCCTAGAGATGAGGAAAGCATTCACTCCGACATACGACCGCTTGGACAGGTTAGAAAACGGCGGAGTGGAATGAAAGAGCGTGTAACCCTAACCCTATAGTGACTTCGCCTTACTTGAGTACGGCCCGCTGATATTTATTGTACTGATATCATCCTTCCTTGGACCAGCAAATGGATTTCTCGCCAAAATTCCTGGCGCTCTGCAAAAATAATGTGCCGAAGTTCTCAGTTATATCACTGCAGACTGCATGCTTCCGTCCCTATGCTAAGTGTTATCAATGTGACTCTTCAAACGCGTGCCACCTACATCTCAAAATCGACGGGTAGTGCGAGTTGTAATATATCTCAAGTCACTTGCACAAGCTGAGATGGATATTCTGGGGATGCTTCTACTCACGGTCCGTTCTCGATATTCTCGCTGTAACGATGCACTTTCTGTGTGCCTAACTCGTGAACATTGGAAATGAGCCCCGACATCCGGAATTGGTCCGTTTCTCGTGTTTCTTCGGATAAAGGGGATGGCTCTCCATATAAGGCTGTGAAAGAGGTTACATTTCTCCGTCAACACTATGATCTGGTTTCTGACCTTGCTGGCAATTCTAGGTGCAGCTCAAGCAGCCGTCATCGTCCCCGGTGCGACATGGACAGACACGAGTGGAAATATAATACAGGCTCATGGCGGTGGCTTCCTTAAAGTGAGTAGATTGGCGGAATGACTTGCCTTGTCGCTTCCTATTCTGAAACTCATCTCGTTAGGTCGGATCCACATTTTATTGGTTTGGAGAGGATAAAGCTCACAACAGCGCATTGTTCAGCGCTGTCTCGTGCTACACTGTGAGGTGATTTTGAAATTTCCGAAACGTCGCCTGAACAGTGCTTTACAGTCTAGTGATCTGGTTAGTTGGACTAGACAGAATGATGCACTCAGCCCAATCAGTGGAACGATGATATCGACCTCAAACATCGTGGAACGTCCTAAAGGTTCGTCAGACTTTTTGCTGGGTGATCATCTGACTCGAATGAAAACCCTTTCCCAGTCCTCTTCAATTCCAAGGCCAGTATTGGTGAATGAACGGCTCGGTAATAATACTCATCCCTGATACAGAACCAGGAGTACGTGATGTGGTTCCATTCTGACAGTTCAAAGTAAGATCTTTAGAGCTACTACAGATCATGCCATTGACAGTGTCATAGCTATGGTGCAGCGATGGTAGGAGTGGCTACTGCCAAGACGCCCTGCGGACCCTACTCATACAGAGGAAGCTTCCAACCTCTGGGGGCCCAGTCTCGCGACATGGGACTTTTTCAAGACGGTAATTCCACAACCCTTCCGTGTTGAAGTTCTGAGGCTAAGATTCTGGTTTCTTAGATGATGGTTGGTGCCAGTAATATGACTTGTTGGAAAATGGAAAACTGATACTCGAACGATCGCTGACAGGGACTGCGTACCTTCTTTATGCATCTGACAACAACCAGAACTTTAAGATATCTCGTCTGGATGCCAATTTCTACAATGTCACTACACAAGTCAGTGTCTTATCTGGTATGAGCCCCGTTATCTTTCTTTTGGAAGAGAGCAGTATTGGTAATGAATGCGAAAACAGGCTCTACTCTGGAATCTCCGGGGATAATCAAGAAGAACGGGGTTTGTTTTCTGACTTTGATGTTGATGTTGGGTACTAAAATGGCCACTTTTCGTTAGGCTTATTATCTCTTTGCCTCTCATACCACTGGCTGGGATCCAAAGTAGGTCCAATTTTCTATATTGCTCTCACACTATCGCTAACGTTGGTTATTTTCAAGCCCCAACAAATTCTTCCGGGCAACCGTTTGTGTCATTCACCATCCACAAGGTCATTCGTTGATATGCGCTTCTAGTCACTCGCTGGCCCATGGTCTGCGCAGGCCGATATTGCACCACAACCTGTTCGGACGTATTTCTCTCAGAACGCGTACGATATGCCACTGGGCAGTGATGGCATCTACATGGGTGACCGATGGAGACCGTCATTACTAGGAAGCAGTCGCTACGTGTGGTATCCCCTCTCATGGGCTTCTGGTAGCCCCCAAATCGTCCCTGCCGAGTAAGTCGTGAAACGTATCCTGAAAGACTCGCTAACCACCATTAGTGTCTGGAGCGTTAACGTAGCTGCAGGCACCTATACTGCCGCTACCGGTACTACATATGAGGCCGAGAATGGCGTTCTCAGTGGGTCCTCCCAGCTGCTCTCGGGTTCTGGGTTTAGCGGTGGGAGAAGTGTCGGTAAGTACTTCCGAAAATCTGCGATTATTTGCCCTGAAATTTAGTACTCATCTGTGTGTAGGATGGCTTGGTAAGTGTTCTCCCCACCAGACCAAAGCATTCGTGTTATTTACGCTATCATTACAGGAAATGGTGGTTCTGTGACTATCAATAATGTCCAAGGTGCTGGAAGAGATCAGGTTGGTGAAAAATTTACCACTATTCTGTGCCCCTCTCTGAATGATAGCCTTTCAGTGGGTAGCGCTGTACTACGCAAACGGTGAGTCTTACTTGTGGACAAGAAATAGCGATGACCCATTATACTTGTGTAGGTGATTCGACCTGGCGTAACACCACAGTCAGGCAAGTATTACAAAGTCAGCGACTGGTATTCTTAGTGCTCATCACCCTCAAAATCTAGTGTCAACGGAGGTGGGAGCGTTTTGGTCGATCAACCTAATACTGGCAACGGTCAGACTGTGTTGTCTGTTCCTGTCAAGCTCAACCTCAGTAATGGCGCAAATTCAATCACTTTCTCTGCAGGCCAGTCCAGTGAGTTACGTCGCATTTTTTGTCTCACTTGCGAGCTAACTATTCATTTTGTAGATTATGCTGCTGACCTGGACAAGATCATTGTATACACCGCGAATTAGGTCTTTATGTAATGTCTTATGATAGTTAGTTACTTCAGAGGCTGGAAAGGTAGCGAGTATGAAATGAAAATGTATTAAGTAATGAGTCAACTACGCCAAACAGAGTTCGCCGCTTTCAACCCAACCACCACCTGTCGCAGTTTCCTTCTTTTTGTCATTCCTACCTTTCAACAATGAGCGCTCAAGATAACGAGGATCTCATCGACTACGAAGATGAGCACGACATCCCCAATGGTTTCCCGGCTGCGGCTACCAACGGTGCTTCTTCAACCACACGTGCTGCTGAAGGGGACGACAAAGACAAAAAGAACTTTTCTGGCATCCATTCGACGGGTTTTAGGTATGACGCTTCTTTCAGGACGTCTTTATATCTTTCGTACTAATCTTGACGCATAGGGACTTCTTGTTGAAACCAGAACTCTTGCGTGCTATCAGTGACTTGGGTTTTGAGCACCCTTCTGAAGGTTAGTTCATTACAGGCTTACGTTCTTTTTCATGCACTGACGATAATATTAGTTCAACAGGAGTGTATCCCGCAGGCCGTCCTCGGAATGGATGTCTTGTGTCAGGCCAAGTCCGGTCACGGTAAAACTGCGGTCTTCGTTCTTGCGACTTTGCAGCAGCTTGAGCCTGTGAACGGACAGGTTTCTGTCATCGTCCTCTGTCACACTCGTGAACTGGCGTTCCAAATCAAAAACGAGTACAGCCGATTTGCCAAATACATGCCGGATGTTCGAGTCAGCACTTTCTATGGCGGTACACCTGTCTCCAAAGACGCCGAAACTCTACGCGACAAGAACAAATGCCCGCACATCGTCGTTGCTACACCGGGTCGTCTCAACGCCCTGGCGAGGGACAAAGTGCTGGATGCTAAAAATGTGAAACACTTTGTATTGGACGAGTGTGATAAGATGCTGGAACAGCTTGGTTAGTCTTGGGCCTCAGATCATTCCTACCTTCATTATTCGCATTCCACAACGCGGTCGAGCGTCTCTTTCACTCGTGCTTCTCCTCGCAAAGAATGGCTCTTCCTTCGATATGGTCAGCTGTCGGTAGGATATGGGCGTAGATTGTCGAGGTCAGGCAGATTTAAGATGACGCGGCGCGAGAAAGGAGATTGGGAGAGTTGATTCACAGCCAAGAGGATGTTCATTGCATGTCGTGGCATCACGACCGGTCTTCTGTCTTCCTTCCCTCCTTCTCTGTGGTGCCCGGTTTTTCCTTTTTTGTTGTTACCCCGTTCATCTTCGACCATCAATTTCTAATCACGACATCGTGTACCAGACATGCGACGAGATGTTCAAGAAATCTTCCGAGCGACCCCCCATCACAAACAAGTCATGATGTTTAGTGCAACTTTGGCCAAAGAGATTAGGACAACATGCAAAAAATTCATGTCAAACGTGCGTCCTTTATTCACCGTCCTTTTAGTTTTCCTTTCTAACCTTTTCCCCCCCTTGCAGCCTCTCGAAATCTTTGTCGACGACGAGACTAAACTGACATTGCATGGTCTACAACAACACTACGTCAAGTTGGAGGAGAGCGGCAAGAACAGGAAACTGAATGAGCTTTTGGACACTTTAGAGTTCAACCAGGTAAGCAATCTTCTTTTCGAGAACTGCACCTGCTCAGGCTCTTTTATAGGTCGTCATCTTTGTCAAGTCTGTCGCACGTGCAATAGAACTCGACAAACTACTAGTGTCCTGCAATTTCCCCAGTATCAGTATCCATTCTGGTCTGCAACAGGAAGAACGGTTAGTGCACTATCCCTGCCACAAGTGACGTGCTCGACTGAGTTTGCTTTTCTGTAAACAGTATTAGTCGATATACTGCTTTCAAGGCGTTTGAAAAGCGGATATTGGTCGCTACGGATATTTTTGGTCGTGGTATAGATGTCGAACGTGTAAACATCGTCATCAATTACGACTGTCCTCCTGACGCAGACAGCTATCTGCACCGTGTTGGGTATGTTCTTTGTGTGAAGTTTTATTCCTGGCATTAACTCGCCGTACCTTAGTCGTGCTGGTCGTTTTGGCACAAAAGGTCTGGCTATCACCTTTGTGTCTACTGACGAGGACCAGCAAGTTATGGCCGCCATCCAATCAAGGTTCGAGGTAGCCGTTCCTGAGCTCCCTGAACACATTGACCCCGCCAGCTACAGTGAGTGTACCAGCTTGCTGTGTCCTTCCTGCTCTAATCTCCCTTGCAGTGACCTCTTAAACTGAGTTTATTTTCCTTCTCTCATCTTCAACTTTTCGTTTCCCTCGTGTAATGATATGAATAGTGACTCGTTCAGCTTGTTCTCCACGTAGCGGTAAAATTAACATATATTACTTGGTTGTAAATTCATTGTATGAGGCCTTTAGGTGGTCTGAAGATCTGAAGTGTGAGTCAAACAAGAGGGCGGTTTTAGTGCCGTGTTCATATTGCCTTAGCTAATTGTAAGTAAAGTCACTTGCAAAGCTTTCGCGTCGAGATCGAGGGTCTCTGAGCCCAACTAGATTCTCCTAACGCTCCATGAAACGGAAGCTGGGCCAACCCACACTACCTACACTTTTCTTTCGAGAAGCAGATGGTGTGCTCGCTGTTCCGGGTTACACCTTTGCAAAAGTGAGGAATTTACTTGGCTCGACTCTTCTGCTTATCGTGTTTTTCAGGCCGTACCATGGCTCGATACGGGAAGCATGACCCTTCTCGCAGAAGGAAGTAGCCTCAAGGACAGCTCAAGTGTTCTGGCCAAGATTGCGCCTTTACATTCTAATGGATCCATGTGTCTGGAGAGGGAAGCTCATATGTCAGTACCGTGTTTCATCCCTGCATAATCGTTAAGCTTACCCTTAATGAAGTCTTGGACGCATGGGGAGCTCAACCTCGGGTTCCAACCCGACACTTAGAATGATTGAGTTATTGACAATACCCCAAAACCACGGAGACGTCGTTGTACTCCTACTTCATCATCCCGGACAGAATATCCTCGGTCGCTATCTTCCACCATCCAAAGTGAACAACTTGCTATTAGCGGACAGTTCTCGTGCCCGGTCTTCGCTATCCCTTGACGTGTATATGATGGAGATAGAAGAAGATGGAATTGCTGAGGAGATGGAAGCATTTGACATTATGGACCTAGCTACATTTCTAGAGTGCGTGGCGGGGTTGTGTCTATCATTCAGATTTACTAAATTACTACAGATTTGCAATACAGGCCACATTATCTCTCGAGATGATTCACAAGTATGTTTACCCGTCTACGATGACAGAATTGTCTTTGACCTTACTTTTAGAGCAGGCATTATCCACCGGGAAGGTTTGCTAATCCATTACATCGAATCTTCAAGACATTGATATTTGCTCACTCATACACAGTTCGCGCCAACGCTTTTCACCTCAATGCACATTCTGGAACCGTGCGTTTCGCCCATTTTGGAAACCGTGCGATTTCGCTGGAGAACTACGGAAGCCCTTCGTCCCTCGTCCTTCGAACTTTTGAAGAACCTGAAAAGTTGAAAGTCAAAGAAGCTTTATGCTACCTGGCTCCAGAACAAACTGGGAGTATCGAGACGATGACGCAGGACCATAGAACCGACTTGTATTCCCTAGGAATACTGTTCTGGACACTGTTGGTTGGACGAGGACAAATGCCTTTTGAAGGTGGAGCGTTGGAACTTTTGCACTCCATAGTTCAAAAGAGGCCCATGCCTGTTCACGAAGTGCGGCGGGATGTCCCCCAGGTTTTGGCTAATATTGTGGATAAGGTGTGACTGGATCATTTGTAAATTTCTGGATCAAGAGTAGCTAAGTGTGCTACAGCTGTTAGCAAAGCATCCTGATGCACGGTACCAAAGCGCACATGGGCTGAAAGCCGATTTACTGGAATGCCAAAGGCGTCTGCTCGTCACCGTCTCTTCGTCTTCTGATGAATCTGCCGAAGTGAGCCTCTTTTTTGCACTGTCCGTCCACGCGGTTTGACGTCTTGCCCCAGCTTATTCCCGCTTTCGAAATTGCAATTCAAGACAGATTCATGGTCAGATAAACTTACGATTGTATCTTTAAAGTGTTAATGGTGCCTACAGGACTTCACGATGCCGCTCGCTCTGGTGATTTGTTTTGAAGTAATGAGCCGAAATCCAAAGGACTGACTCAACATGTTCTCGATAGTTTGGACGTGACAAGGAGCTTGAGGCAATCAGGAACGTCAGTGAGTAGTTCTGTTTAAAAGACCAAGCTCTTTGTTCACGGTGCTTCAGTTCGGCATACACACACCAATTTCTCAAGACACATGTCAGCCTCTGAAGGTCATATTGCCATAACATCATCTGCAGATAGTCAAGACACCGGAACTGGCACCGGGACGGGAGAAGATCCTACCGAGTCCATGTCGTCCCGAAGCGGTTCAGCTTCCGGGGGTGCCGGTAATGATCCTTTGAACAACAAATCTGCACCTCCTAGATATTCCCCTACGCAGGATCACAGTTCCATGACTTTGAGTATTAGTCCTTCTATTCAGACCAGCGATGGTCTTCGAAGAGCGGCTTTACGTGTTCGCTCTCATTCATCTCGCGCTCAAGTAATTGTAATTGTCGGTCCGCCTGGGTCAGCACACGTTTATCTCTTGTATCCTCAGAATTTCATTCTAATGCTTCCCTTAGTGTCGGAAAGAGTTCCATGGTGCTGGTTAATCAAGCTAAATGGCGCTGTAAGTCTGTTCTTGTGCGGAACAGTACCAGTACTGACGAGCTTTACGACATAGCACATGGTCTCTGGGGTCAAGCAAAGTTTCAAACGGTTGATTCGGCTCCATTTTCTGCACTTGTAAGTAAGGATCTGTTCAAGTCAGTTTAATCATGCTCAAGGTCACGTAGCTCAGCTGTCTTTCTTCAGTACTGAGGCAACTCATGGTTTTCCACATGGACGTACATAGATTCGTTTCGATTCTTCGGGACAGGCTGGGCCCGCAGATCCAGAACATACCTCTTCTTTATCAGGGTACACCGGAGCTCAAAGACATCCTCGCTCTTTTTGGTATAAATTTGGATACCCCTCGTGAATCGCTTTCCAGTAGAGAACTCAGAGCAAGGTTCCAGACCTTGGTCGAAAACGTATTCACCATTATTGCAGACACGCGACTATTCGCGCTTTTTCTGGACGACCTTCATGAGGCCGACGAATCGTAAGCTACCGGATGCTTAATGTTGCCTTGGATTCACCTGTCTGTTTGTAGGACTCTAGACGTTGTATCTGCTCTAGTCAATTCCAAAAGCCGTATGGTACTGATTCAATTTTCTGCTGTCTTTCCGTGATATATCCATTTGACATGCCCTTTCCAGCTAATCTTCATCACTTTACGCTCGGATAAATCGTGAGTCGCATTTCTTTACCACTTTGAAATTACTACACTCACAGGATTGCTAGCGAATTAGTGGAGCGAGTCCGGTCGATGTTTAGCAGTAAATCTCGTCCTACATGGATCAATGTGGACCCATTACTGTATCCTGCCATTCTTTCCCTGGTCTCAAAGACTTTGCATCGATGCCGAGAGGACTCTGCACAACTTGCTCGTCTGGTTTATGCCACCTCCGCTGGTAACGCTTTCCATGCTCGCAACCTTCTCACTAATCTTCAACGCACTGGTCACGTCAGTCCTCTCTTCCTTTAGTGATATGGATGCTAAATCTAATGTTCTCTGTGCAGATAACTTTTAACTGGGAGTCCAATCATTGGCAGTGAGTATCATGTCAATCTCATACCCATCGTCATTTCTCAGCTTTTGTTGTTTATAGATATGATATGTCCAGTATAGAAAGCAGTCTAACAGGTCATGATTTACCTGATCCAAGCGATCTTACTTTCCTGGTCAGCCAGTTCAGAGAACTACCTGACGAAACCAAGAAATATTTGTTATGGGCGGTATTCTTCGGTGAAACGTTAGTTCTATCTTGAAGCTAGGCTGACATTTCAATGCTAACGGCGTCTTTAGATTCAAGGTCACAGAGGTCGCTCTGATGATGGATTGGGAAGATTCAAGCGGAAGCAGTGGTAGTGACGAGGAAGACACTATGTGGAACCTTCGCAACGCTGCGTCTTCTAGGGATCCGACCACAACCAATGCGAGTGACTCAATGCGTGGCCTCCAGGTTGCGCTCGTTGAAGGCTGGCTGATACAGAGGGCACGGGATATGTGTTCTTTTGCGCACGACCGCTATAGGCAAGCAGTCCAACTCGAAGCTGATAATCTCCCGGAAGGAACCATCGCGAAAATGTCTTTCAGAGTATGTTTTTCACGTTCTGCTCCTCTACCTATTGCTGTCGTGACGTCATTGACTTCCAGATTATTTTGATGATGATGCATGAGACGCCGGTTGATGTGTATAGGATAGCAGAACATGCTAAACGGTTCGTCAAGTACCTGGCCTTACGGGCTACAACCTGACCTATGTTTATAGGTGTTTGAGTCTTCTGCGCGAACACACGAAACGAGAAGAACTGCTAGAAGTCCTCCTTGATGCTGGTCAATCGGCCTGGACTCGCGGTGCACACGAGGTGAGGATGGTGCAGCCAACACCACAATTTTACTCACGAATTTTCTCCTAAGCTCGCTGCTCGTTCATTCCTCTCGGCCAAAACACTTTTAGCGGACAACCCATGGTCTAAAAATCCTCAGAGAACGTTTGACTTGTTTAGTAGATTGGCATCGTGAGTGGAATCACCATGTTATCGATTCCGATGTCAATGTCATCTTTCTCTAGTCTAGCCACTTGGAAGAGTGACTTTGAAGCTTCAAATGGTTACATTGCTGAATGTCTGGAGCATTGCTCCTCGGCGGAAGAGGTGGCAAGTCTGCTCCGCTTGCAGTCGCGAAATCATTGGATGACCGGCCATTTTGACCAAGCGCTACAACATAACTTGTCCGCACTCAGGTTGCTGGGAATCGATATTAACTCATCACCAACGAATCGCCAAGCTTCACTAATGTTTGAACAAGTCAAGAATGAGATCCTAGCCGTGGGCTTCGATGAGATACTGTCTATACCCCGCACAACTGATTCCAAAACGGAACTTGCGGTGCGTCTTCTCAATGATGCCGGTGGGTAACATAATTCATTGTTTTCTACTGGCATCTGACTAAGAGTTGCATTGAAGGTACCAATGCTTACTGGTCGACTTCTCCCTTTGCATTCTCCGAGATCATAGGTCTTACGGTGGGTCATTGAGAAGAAGCTATGGCACATGGCACTCACCGAAAATTACCTAGACAATACAACTAGCACTTCGGTTGGTGTTGCGTGATCTGTGGACAGTTCAGTAGCTGACGACTTTCTTCAGATCTGGCATTTCTCCTGGAACAGCGCTAGGCTTTTTCTGGGCTTTAGCTGGTATGTATTGCTTGAGCACTGGGTCACCTAAAACCAATGTCAATTCCGTAGGGGCCGCTGAACGGCGAGAGCTGTATCGTTTCTCCGTCGATCTCGCAAAGTTGGCTCTCAAGATTGCTGAGTTACACGGCACTAATGGTGAAAAATGGTTTGAAACTTTTCTCATTCATGCGGTAT
This sequence comes from Tetrapyrgos nigripes, assembly GCA_013368315.1. Classification (NCBI taxonomy): domain Eukaryota; kingdom Fungi; phylum Basidiomycota; class Agaricomycetes; order Agaricales; family Campanellaceae; genus Tetrapyrgos; species Tetrapyrgos nigripes. The sequence continues at coordinate 25,484 of JAACJM010000196.1, read as the reverse complement.
CTCTCTTTTTCACACTATGTGGTCAGCCGTGCATATGTTCTTTATTGCTCGATGGTGTCTGGATTCGACAACGTCCACATACGATCAAATCTTCCTCGCTTGGAGGATGCTTTAAAATATGGCAACAGTGCAGGAGATCGGTATGAGGTCTTTTAATTTTGAAACAGCCCAGGCTGACTTTAGTCAAGGATTTATGCAGGCTTTTCACTGTTACACATCGTCCTAACTCGTCTCTTTGTCAGTGATCACCGTATGTTACTTTTTTTGTGTGAATACTAAGCTTGTTCTGATCTCATGTACTGACCAGTCAGTGAACTTGTGATAAGTGCAGAGGAGGTAAGTTCGGTGCTCTTTTTGTTCCTACCTGACCTGAACTTTTCTTAGTGCGTCACCGACACCAAGTTGTGGGCTGCTGGTGAAACTACTCTCCTTGCCTCCGGTATGTCACATCCTAAGGTATTCACTGGTAACTCATTCCTCGCCAGGGATCTTGAACTGCATACGAGCTCTCGGAGGCTACACCTATGCAGCTTCGGCTGATACAGCCTTCGATACCGAAGGGTTCAGAGAAATCGAATTTCATGAACAGATGGAGAAATCTTCGGGGAATTTACCTTTAGTCATGAACTGGTTTGTTCTTTTTGCCATCACTTCAGAGGGCCAGCTGACCCGACAGTTCATAGGTATAATGCCTTCAAGGTAAACTTGGCTTGTTGACAAATTGCCTTTATATACTCAGTCATGTAGGTCGTGGGCTACTACTGTCTAGGATATGCTCAGGAGGCAGCTGATCTCGGATTCTACGTGTACGAGACACGAGATAAGCATCCCAAGTAGTTCCATTTGTCTACCATTTGGATGAGTTCTAACCCTAGCGGATAGTCATCGGCATGTGCGCTGGTCGCTGTTTTTCCATTGTCTCGCTATGATCTCTTGTATTCGACAAGGCCGAGTATCTGAAGATCAACGCGGGCTGTATCTTAAGCAGGTCAACATCAACATGGAGTTTATCAAAAAGTATGGTCACTACTAGGGTCAACGTTTATTTTATTCATGCTGGCCCAGGTGGTTATTTTCGAGTCCAATCAACACCAGCACCTGGGTTGCTCTCGTCGACGCTGAGCTTGCTTCTCTCAAGGACAATTCTGCCGCATTCAAATTATATGACGTTGCCGTCAAGTAGGATCTTTCTCTTTGAGACTGACGACATGTTGTTCATTGCCTCTTATTAGACTCGCCGTCAACAATGATTGGTTACTGGAGGAAGGGTGGGGTCTCTATCTGGTATGTTTTAGCTTCCTTAAGCATGGCAATTTCTCACTCTTTTCCAGCAAGGTAGCCATTTCGTGAGATGTGGAGTTGAAGGTCTCGGAAGTGAGCTTCAGCGGCGGGGTATATCCCGGCAATCTCAATGGGGAGCACAAGGAATAGTGTAAGGCGTCACTATAATTACGCTCCTATCATTGCACTGAACTAAGATGCCTAGAAATCATCTCAACTCAATTGTCGGACCCCGTTCACAGTATCCTCTAAAGCGGCACATCTTCACGTCAGATGTTGCAGTTCAAACTGAAAGTGCCATGATGCCAAATAATCAGGATCCTTCACGTTATGACAATACCAACACTGACATTGACGACGAGCAAGAGACTACGCTCAGGGCTTCCGATTTAGCAGCCATCCTCAAGTGGTCGAAAGATATCTCTAGTGATATCAATTTATCTTCGGGTATGTTTCTCTCGTCTGCCAAACTGCAAATGTCTTATTATGCTTCAGCATTACAACGCTTGACTGAGATCGCAACAGGCAAGTTTCACTTTTTTATTTACAAGCAGATGTTCTAACCTATTCGCAGAAACCTCTGGATCTCAAAATACGTGTGGTTAGTACTTTTGACCATTGTCAGGGCACAAGGCATTTAACAACAGACCCCAGTCATTATTGCAAGGGAAGCTGGGGACTATTCCATTGCTACGAGCATGACACCACCCGATCCCTGTCAAGTTTATGAGTACGCATGAGCTATATATCTCCCTCCCTATCTACTAATCGCCGCTCGTCAGGTCACCCAAATCCATTCGCACTCTAACCGATCCTTTACAGAAGGCCATAATTGAGCATAGTCAGTCACCGAATACAAGATGTGCTCCGTGTTCTGAATCTGTTCATAGCCCTCAACTCCAAGGAAAATACTTTCTTTGGCGACGCCTCATCCGATCTGCGATTCTCGTCTGAAGCAGCACAGTCCATGCATCGATCCGTCATTTGCATTCCAATCTCTAGCAATCGCGGTCAGACATTTGGCGCAGTCTACGTCGCTTCGAAATATTCTTTCTCTCGGAATGTTCTGACAAGTTTGACGCTGCTGTGCCAACAAGCCAGCATCTCGGTATCAAATGCGTTATTGTTCCGCTCAGTTCAGGCCGGTACTCGAGAAAACCTCAAGATGATATCAGCTCAGAAGGACGCACTGGAAGCTGCTCGTAAATCCCGAGAAGATGCCCTCAAAGCCACTAAGGTAATGACTCGTTTGTATGTGCAGTAGCAACGCCAACCCTCGCAATAATAGATCAAGTCAAACTTTTTGGCCAGCATGAGCCATGAACTGCGTACACCCTTCAGGTACCGTGATCTGATCTTTAATGGCTACGTGCGCTCACCAGGTTATAGTTCGTTTTATGGCCTTCTTGACCTCCTCAGCGGCACAGAACTAAATCCTGGTCAGAGTGAAATTGGTTAGTCATAGACAAATTAGTTTTCGTAGCCAGTGTGACTGACATTTGCTAACAGTACAGACCGCTAAACAATCGTGCGAATTGCTTCTCAAGGTATGGAAACATTTCGCAGTATCCTTGAAGACTGATTCAAAAATTGGAGTAGATCATCGACTCAATCTTGGATTACAGCAAACTTGAGGCGTCAGGTATGTTCCAAGACAGCCGTTCGGTTCGGTGGTCCTCATTCTCTCATAGCGGTCAAGCTGGAACCCAGCGGATTCCTAGTTGAGGTATGCTTGTATGCTTTTCGGACTGTTTACATTTACCAATGCTCATGATACGTTTTTCCTCAGAACATCATAGCTGTAAGATCCATACATTCAAGTTTGTCAACACCCTTACATCTTCCTAAGGATTGCATGGAACTTTTGCTGCCTATGGCGGCCAAAAAACTGGATCTTTCCTTCAACATAGAACCTAACGTTCCTCCATGGGTGTACGCTGACTATGCACGAATACGTCAAGGTAAATTGATGGTGTACGGACGAGAGGAAGATTGCTTACAACATGATAGTGCTGATGAATCTCATCGGGAATGCGGTCAAGTTTACGGCGCAAGGCTTCGTTCAAGTTACCTGTTCAGTTGAGACACCGATTACTCTCCTGCAAGATGAGGTCATTCTGAAGTTTGTGATAAAGTAAGACTTCTAGATTCCGACTTTTTCTTTAGGCCTCATGTATCATAGGGACACTGGGATTGGACTTTCACAAAGCGACGTGGAGCTGCTCTTCGTCCCCTTCCAACAGGCCGATAATTCATCAACTCGACGCTTTGGGGGCACTGGTTTAGGTTTGTCTCCAAGTCTGCTTTGCGTTTCATCATCATCATCTTATAGTGGTTTAGGGCTCTCAATATCACGACAACTGGTCAAACTCATGAACGGAGCTATTGCTGTGGAATCGGAGTTGAACGTTGGTTCAAAGTTTTGGTTCACAATTCCGGTCAAGATCTACAACTCAGAGGAGTCCCAAAAGGCAGGTTCGACGTCATATCTCCAGTCAATCATGCTTATTCTGAGTATAGTACCTGTTTGACATCGAGAACCTCAAATCTGACCTGATGAAGCCCCGAGCCCCCAAAGTCCTGGTTATATCGTCTTCTAATGTCACGTTGACGCTATTCAGTAACATGCTGAGTGGTTTCCATGCAGTCCTCATACCTTCGCTCTCGGATGCCGAATCATATCTGCAGAACCTCGACGACAGCACTTCACCACTGGACTTCATCATCTTGGATGATCAATCTGAGACACACGTGGATGAGTTGGCGAAATTCTTGCAGCAACACAAGTTTCTCCTCGACACGAAAATCATCCACTTGTACACTCCGACTACGAGCCTGTCTGGAAGGTCGATTTTCGGTAGCAGCACCCCGGGTGTCGTCAAGATGACCAAACCGCCTCGTAAAGGACGGCTTTTCCAGACCCTCGCTGGACTGAAGAATCTTCCAAATACCATGTCGACCACGCCGACTACTGATGTTGCAAAAGCCATTGACGATCTTGCTGCCGCTCAGCGTACGTTGTTTGGGAATGTTCTCATTGCCGAAGGTGGGAAACGGATCCAGTCTGATTTTGCAACAATCTTTGACAGATTCTCTTTGCAGATAATCCCATTGCACAGAACCTACTTGTCAAGCAACTTGAACGGTACCAGCTCAATGTCACAGCTACCAGCAATGGAAACGAGGCATTGACTCGTAAGTTTCAGTTCCATACGCTCTGTGAAGTCTGACATTCACCGTCCATAGAATGGGAAGCGCATGAACCAGGATATTTCAGCGTAGCCTTGTTCGATCACCGTGAGTCAAAGCTGTCTTCATAATTGGCGGAAACTGATTCCATATGACGATAGATATGCCCATATGCGACGGAGTAGAGGCTGCAAAACGGCTCAGATTGCTCGAGGCCAAACGGAAGTCACCAGTGATGTTACCAAGTACGTCTGCATTCTGGCTCCAGTATATGATCTACTAAAGCCTTTTCTCAGTCGTCGCCCTCAGTGCAGACTGTCAGGAGTCAACGAAGCAGTTATGCTTGAGTGCTGGCATGAACGCATTTTTCTCGAAACCTTTGAAAAAGAGTAAGTCATTCATCTTCACAAGAACTTGTTCTGTGAAAACCATGCTCACTACACGTTCAAAGGCGATCTCACGTCTTTATTGTCAATGTTTGGGCCACCGATACTGAGAACGTAATTAAGCTTATCATATGCAGTCCCTTTTCTTGCTTTGGAAGTCGTCTTGCTTTGAGGGAACTTGCTGTCAGTTATTGTACTATACTCACGACTATCAAACTACTGTATAACGCTGTGTTAGGATCTATACACGCTGGCTGTATCGTACATGCTTTTCGACTCATGATCTTTATACGCCTACAATCGTTTATTCGACCACACTGCCTGCAGCAACTTCAAGCACTTTCCAGTCTACTTCAACACCTTGTTCTCGAAAAATCTTGCGTGCATCTTCAGCGATGGCCTCAAAGTTGCCGGTAGCAAGCGCCAAAATAGTAGGGCCGGCACCAGATAGACAGATTCCGAGGAGACCTGGATGTGTCGATGGGGTGATGGAAGAAGTTACCTCTGGGAGACCAGGAATCTGTGAAAATGATGAATGAGACTCCAATGATGAGGATGAAACACTACTTGCCAAAGTTTTGCGGTAAGGTTGATGGATGCGATCTTTCATGGCTTCGTAAATCAAACCGGCATCCGGGGGATTTTGGGCAAGGGCAGTTGTCAGGACGGCAAGGCGCTGGAGATTGAAAACCTAACAACGACCTCAGCTCAGAATAGTTCTGCAAACAAGAAAAGCCAGGGCGCACCAGATCTTTTCGGGAATACAGGGTGGGTAAAACTTCTCGTGCCTTTGCTGTACTGAGCTCAAATCTCGGTATGATTGCAACTGCTTTGATGTCTTTAGACCATCCAAAACGAACAAAGTGACCGATCCCAAAAGGAGGTGCCGGTGGATTCAAACCCCACTCCTCGCCAGCATCGGGTGGGTATTCGGGCAATACTTCACTCAGCGGAACGCTGGCTGCCACCGTATCTGTTTCGTCCAATTCTCGGAGATATGATCCAACGAAACCACCAACGAGGGCCGCTGTTACATTGTCTGGATGCCTCTCCACCATAAGAGCAAAGTCTAGCAAACGCTCAGTCGGAAGATTGAGATTGCCGAGCTCATTACCCAGTAAGACACCAGCAATCACAGCGGCACCTGATGAGCCCAAACCTCTCCCGAATGGAATCTCGTTATGAACATGGATTTTGAGTTCTGAAGGGAATGAATGGATGCCATTACATCGCAACACGTAGAGAGCGACACGAGTGGTGAGATTTTTGTAGGCATCGAGGGGGACTTCGTCTGCGCCTTCTCCAGAGTACGTTAGAGCAGGAGGTACGGATAAGGATGATTGTAAGGGATACGAGACATTGAGAGAGAGAGTAAGAGACAAGGATAGTCCTACAACGTCGAAACCGGGTCCAATGTTGGCTGAGGTAGCAGGGACTTTAATGGTAAATCGTGCGGACATTTTTGGACGATCGATAAGGTTCACGCAACCTATCCTCATTCAGGCTACAGACGAAAAGACAATGAAACTACACAAAATGAAAGAAAAACCAGCAACGGGTATCAGAATCCTCTACTCGTGAAATTACAGACACAGACTAGCTGCGCAGGTACAAACTACTCTAGTGTAAAGATCTCATGTCCCAGGAGTCGTTTAGATTTGCGAGTAGCTGCGACGTCCGCGGTTTTGGCCGAAACGACCCTTACCCTGTTGCTGAGCCTGTTGTCCACCCTTTTGACCACCAGCCTGTTGCTGAGCCTGACCAGCACCATTGGCAGCAGTTGCTGTCGCTTGTCCAGCGGCGGCTCCTGCGTTATTGGCGGCTCCTGCGTTGTTGGCAGCTCCTGCGTTACCATTGGCGGCTCCTGCGTTACCATTGGCGGCTCCTGCGTTGCCGTTGGCAGCTCCTGCGGTACCGTTGTTGGCAGCTCCTGCGTTACCACCGGCGGCGGCTCCACCCTAGGAACAAAGAGTCAGAACAGATACTTCACCGATCGGAAGCAAACGAAGACTAACAGCAGAAGCGGTGAACTAAAGAAAAATAGACGTGTCAGAACATTGCAACAAAAAATTAGTCTTTAAAACTTACGTAGACACAGTCATCAAGAGATCCATGTTGGGCAATGGGAACGATGACTAGATGGTTTTCTCATCCGTTGAGCGCTGAGAATCATATTATGAACCCTGACTTACCTGGTTGATGGTTCGCAGCTGCGTTGATTGAGCACATTCTGTATGCGGCAGCGGGAAGACCTGAACACACTTGAGTCAGTTTGAGAATAAAAAAGCAGAAAGAATATACTCGCCATCCGTCACATCAGCTGTAACAACTCCCTAGCGAAAGGGTCAGCACATATACTGATTCATTGAAAGCAATGACATACGTTCTGTGCAGCACCGTTGACACCCTGTCATTGCAGTCGTCGTGAGTGGTGGTGATATTCAATTACCTGAAACCGTACACACCTTGAAGAAAGCAAACTGCTTGGGGTTGGTAGGAGTGGTCTGACCCAGATCGGAGAGGGTCTCGATAACAACATGTGTGTGACCGATAATTTGGCCTTGTCCGTTTAATTGCTGAGGAGCAGCAAAGTAGTTTTCTTGAGCGTTAACGAAGTTACCGGTCTGCATGTTCTGGATGGCCATAGAGACGGTGAATGCCTGGTTGGCGGCAATGGTGTCACCGTTTGCAGGGCTAGTGAACTTGCTCGAAGGCATGTTGTCGGTCGAGGGAATGGTACCAATAGGAGCAGGGTTACATGAACCAGTCTCAATCTGCTTCCCGTCTAATCAAAGTATCAGAGATCTAATCTGCACGAAGACAAGGCGAAATGTGTACTCGTGATGGGAAGATTTGGTACAGTCAAACAGAAGTTGATGAAGTTGTTAGTGGAGGTCAAACTTTACCAGAAGAGGCAACCAAATAATCAGCCTGCGCCCACGACGACGAGGAGAAACGAATTCTCACCTGGCGACCTGGCCTGAGAGATACATCAGTTCATCGCACGTTGAACGTCTGAGAACATTAAATACACACCTGCTGTGGGTTGATCCTGGCCGTCGTTGGCGAAACCGGTTGCAATGACCTTAGGGTCGAGAGCTAAAAAAAAATATTAAATTAAAAAAAGGATCTCGTTAAGTATCCCAAAAAGGTAAAATAATTTCGAGCACTCACTCGTCGATTGCTGGGGGTCACCGCTCGCAGCATTTCCAGCAGCATTGCCATTTCCAGCATTATTGGCACCGGCGTTGGCGTTTCCAGTGTTGTTGGCAGCAGCAGCAGCAGCAGCGCCGGCGTCGGCATTTCCAGTGTTGTTGGCAGCAGCAGCGCCGGCGTTGGCATTTCCAGCGGCACCCTGATTGGCATTTCCAGCGTTGTTGGCACCCTGGTTGGCATTTCCTTTGTTACCCTAAAAAGTCACAGATCAATCTAAGTTCCAAAGCCTGAACGGAGAAGTCTCACAAAGCCACCAAAGCCACCCTTGCGACCGCCAAACTGTTGGGGAGCAGCAGATACAGAGATAGCAAGGAAAAGAGAAGTGAGGAGAGCAGAGGTCTTCATCGTGAGGTTTCAAAGAAAGTGAGTGCAGTAAAAGCGTCGAGAGACAACCAGGTCAGTAGATGAATGAAGGACTAGCCACAAAAACGATCACTGATCGTGAGCTAAAAGGTATGCGTGAAAGGGAAAAAGAGAAAGGGAAGGTGAGGAACGAAGGTCAAGAAGCAGCAGTTGTCCCTCGAGGGTTTTATACGCTGCTTAGCAAATGTGATGGGGAGTGTCAATTGGTTACAATTGTTCGTTGCTAGACTGATCAACTTAGTTGTGGAGCGCTATTAATGCCTCCCGCTGCCTTGTGTACTTTGACCACCCCTTCCAGAGCGTTCCTCCTTTGGAAGCCTTGAGCGATGTGGATAGAAGTTGATGTGATAGAGCATGGAACGAGAAGACCGTGGATACAAGGACGACCTGGTCTTGCAGTTGGGAGCTAGACGCGGTGTTAGCAGAATCCCGTGGGATTGACAACAACACATCCCATTGGTTGGAAGCCAATCAGAATGCACAACGGACATCTCGGTATCCTTGAAAGGCTCGCAAACAGGGCAACCAATTCATCTTCAAGCTATTTTTGAAACAAGGATGGCCGGATTATGATGAAGAGAAGCAAGACGGCATGATTGTAGACATAGATCCTTGATCATAGACCTCTCCGTTGCCTCTCCGGAAGCTTGGATGGGTACATAATAATAAATTGATGGCCTATATCCTCTGCAATCTATTTTTGCAAGCACTGCGTGTTGAAGAAATTGCTGTGCTCGGGAGGAGCAAGGGCTAGAGGGTTCCTGGGTCGTTGGGGAGAGGAAAAAGTAGTGTAGATATCTCCTGCAAATACTTAAATACCGTACCCATTTTCACGCTTTGTCGACCGGCCCCCGTATTGGGCCCGTGCGTCGCACTACTCGTCCGACTTGCGTCAGTCAAATTTTTGGCGTCGCAGGGCGAGTATTTGTCTTCTCGTCTCTGCAGCTGACACTGATAATGTCCGAGCTGCTTTCGCGTCCTACCAATATCCTATTGAACCCACGTATAAAACTTTCTGCGTAACATTACTGAACAGCTCTATCCATTCGGTCTGCTCGCTATATATATGCCTGCAGTAACTGCCGGTTGTCAACAAGAAATTTGCAAATCCAGGCTCGCGAGTAAACTCACGTTGAAGCTGCTACAATAACTGGAAGGCGCTGAGTACGTACTGGACGATTTTCGGAGTGTTCAGACAACGTTGAACGGAGTACAGTCTGGGATGTTAAAGTGGGGATAGGAATTTCCGAGGAAACAGCCAACTTGATCCTACTCCTTCATTATAAAGGACGCTTGGTTCCAGGCTATCATTATAAGACCTTGTGTGGACTGCTCTGGAACACAATGGGAAAAAAGATCATCGTCGATGCTGTGCGTAACCCTCGCTTCTCGTTTTTGATGTCTGACTGAACTCCATGTGCTTGTAGTTGCTGTTTGATATGGATGGGTATGCCAGCAATGTTGTTCTCCAGGAAACCGTCACCAATTACTGCTGTGTCCCCGTAGGACCCTCATCGATTCGACTCCTGGGCTCACCCAAGCTTGGATCACATTCTGCAAGGATTATAACCTCGATGACCCGGCTGGTATAACACATGCGACACACGGAAGGCGATTGTATGACACTTTGCGAGATGTCTGTTCAATCACAGACGAGGACAAACTTCTGGTACAGCTCGGTCCTCTTTGTGAATGCATTTCGGACCAATTAATATCTGTCGTATACAGTCGGAAATTGATCGTTTCGAAGAAGAAGTCATCAGAGGCGGTCCTGTCGCTCTCCCCGGCGCAATGGAACTGTTATCGCAGGTATGTGTGTTCTTTGAGACACTGTACTTTCCGATTTTCTGATTTTTCTGCTCAGTTGAATTCAGAGCAATCAACTCGGAGTAGATGGACTATTGTTACTTCCGGTGAGCGCGTTTGATTAAGATCAAGGAATGATCCCATCGTGGCCTTCAGCGACGAACTACTATGCGCCTAGGGCTTTGGAACGCTGTGGCATCCCTCTCCCCGCCCACGGGATAGTTACATCCAATGATGTAGACAATGGTAAACCTCACCCAGACCCTTACCTTTGTGGTGCCAAACTATGTCAGGTCCAGCCTGCTAGATGTAAGTAGCCAATCTCCGCACGATTATTCCTTTGAACCAAGCTGTTTTTGCAGGCCTTGTCATAGAAGATGCAGTTTCTGGCCTCAAATCTGGTCTCGCTGCTGGAGCTAAGACTGTAGCGGTGTGTACGTCCACAACCCGAACCGCCCTTCTGGAATCCGACGCCCAACCTGATTTCATCGTGACGGACCTTACAAGGTAAATATCAATTCCTTGTTTCATACGGATTGATGAAATTTGTTAATGATCCTGTGCTTTATGCAGTCTTCAGATCAAATGGGTGGGAGATGCACTGGAAGTGATCATTAATGAAGATTCCAAAGCTTAGACTGGTCTCTATACTACTGTTTCAGCAAATTGATGTGTTCTGTGCGCAGCCAGTTGTGAATCTTGTAATGAGATTGACAAAGTGATGTGCTGCCGAAAATCGTCCGGGTACCGATAAATAATTTCATGAAAGCTTTGAAGACCGGGACAGCCACTTGAGGTACGTTCCTTATTCGATCTTTTCCTTGAGGGGTTTGTATCATGAAAAATCATCTTGTCGCAACTTCCACTTTCCTCTTCACTGCAGCCGTTTCGCGTGAGCTGGCAGTTTCATGCGTCGTTCGAGCCGGTCTCTGGGGATACTACACAACTATGGAGCGCATGGTGCGGATCGTTCAACGCAAGAAGCAGTGTCTCAGGGCAATGTGTCAGGGGAGACACAAACTGTCTCCATGAGTCATTTTAGCACGACAGAGCCTATCGGCTGTCCCGACGAAGTTCTCGACAGATTTGATGCCAAGACCAAAAGGGTTCTATGTACATGTACATAGTTGTGACCTCAACATACTACTCCCAGCACGAATCGCACAATGTGTTTTGTGTGCACATGGATCTTTTCCATTAATCGACGCCGCCGGTGTCCAATCAATCACGAGAAAACGATGGGCTGTGGTTGCTGCATTTTCCTATAAAACAGTGCTTGAAGCATCCCTAAATCCCATTCCTTCCTTCTCTATCTATTTTCCACTCATTCGCTCTTCTTTCGCTCGATCCGAGATCGAATACAGCCAGTGGCTTGGATCTTTCGACTCAACGACTACGACTTGACCTGGTGTCTTTCTGTGACTTACTAGTCTCATACTCACTCTCCTTTGAACGTCCAACTCATCATGCGTGCTACTTTCGTCGCCCTTGCTCTCGCTTTGGCCGCCGCTGCGCGTCCCTCTCCTTTGAACCGTATAAGCTCTCGTCAGGACTTTAATCTCAAGAATGGACAAGACGCTATCGCTCTGAAGTAAGTTTGACTTTTATTCTATGTGAAAATGAAGTCAATCAATTCCGGAATTGCAGCGACAAGTTCAAGACTTTGACCCCCGACTCCCCTTGCCAGGCTGGTGATCAGGCATGTATCAACAACGGATTTGCTCAGTGTGTAAACGGCAAGTTTGTCGTACAAGGATGTGCAACTGGCACGATGTAGGTATTGGTTTTGGGTTGTCTAGTTATCGACGCTGACTCGTTGTCGAAAGTTGTGCGGCTTTGCCTTTGGTCAACTCTCCAGGAACAAGCATTGCTTGCACAACTCAAGCTGATCTTGACCAGCGCATTGCTGCAGTAAGTCCTGTATTTCTTGCACCGGGACTTCGTCTGACTAAATGTCTTTCAGACTGGTGCTACAGCTGCTGGTGCTGGGGCGGGGGCCGGTAACAACAGTACGTGTATCCCATTCTCTGTCCTTGCCCAACTCATGTTGACATCTAACGGTTAGATGGAGGTAACGCTGGTGGGTCCGCAACTACATGGATTTCCATTGCACGCTGCTCACACATCTCTAGGATCCGGTAATAACAACACTGGGTCGGGGAATGCTGCAGGAAACAATAATGCAGGAAACGGTAATGCCGCAGGAAATGCTGGCGAAGATCCTCAGACCTCCTTGAGTGAGTGCTTTTCGGTTCAGTCGACTATCTTCGCTTCTGACCCATGCATCAACCAACAGCACTCGACCCCTCTGTCATTGCCGACTTTGCCAATGATGGCCAGGACGTACCTGAGGCGGGACAAGTTCCTTCGCTTACCAGCACGAACAATTTCATCAATTTCTGCGCCACCAGGAAGGATCTTCCTCTTACCAGTAAGTCTGGATTGTTATGGTTTTATTCATGGCTTACACATGAATTTGCAGACGGTAAACAGATTAAAACTGGCTCGTGTAACCCAGCACCTATTGGTCTTATTCCCGACGTCAAGTTCATGCCTTCATCGAAATTCGTAAACCCTGTCAACCTCCAACAGATCCAGGAAAACACCCCATTCACAATTGAGATGGCCATTAAAAATCTGGAGACTGGATTTTTCGTGAATGCCCAGGAAAAATACTTTGCTGCACCACAACAACTTAACGGCCAGGGTGTCATCCAAGGCCACTCGCATGTTGTTGTCGAGAAAGTCAGCTCCTTGACCCAAAACACTCCCAACGACCCCAACTTCTTCGACTTCTTCAAGGGTTTGAATGGAAAGGCTGACGGCAATGGCATTTTGACCGCAACAGTCGACAAGGTCGGTTTCTTCAATTTGTTCTGCTAAATCTGCTTACGCTATTGAGTAGGGACTCCCTGCCGGATTCTACAAGCTCTCTTCGATTAACGCAGCTGCCAACCATCAGCCAGGTAAGTTATGGTTCATAATATGATTTCCGGCACTCAACAGACCCTAAAACCATCCAGTCATCGTCGCCGTTGCCCAGCACGCATCATTAGATGACACTGTATACGTGAGTGTTTCTTATGTAGCACAGGTGGGGTTAAAATGCTTAATGATCTCCCTACGTTTTAGTTCGAGGTTGTTGCTGGTGGTGGTGCTGCTGCCGCAAACGCCACGGCTGCATAAAGTGTTTTCCGGGAAGAGCATGAACGTCCGTTGCCGCTTTTATGATTATGATGCCTACGTGTGGCGTATTTATTTGTAGACTAGCAGTCGCAGAGCGAAAAGTAATATGAATGAGTGGAAAAATCTCAAACGTTGTGATCAGCTTGAGGTTGCAAAAGATTTACTCGAAGCCCGTCGTAGGCACGTTCTTCGTTTTTCGACAAGTGTACAGGCCGTCGATGAACTTCACACGGCCTTCGCCAGCAACTTGATGCACTTCCACCAGTACTCAGAACGACCCCTGCTACAGTGCCAATACGAATACAGATCTCTTCGCACTAATGGAAAAAGAGGTGGCAGGGCCCCACTCATTTCAGATCCTAGCTAAGCCAACGAAAGAACGCAACGACCAGAAGTAATCAAGAAGTAATTCGAACGTAATTGACTAGCCTCCTTCAAGTTGTCCCGATCATGGCGCAAGTCTTTGTCCCTTGTTCTACCTATTGCGCTCTGACTTTCTCAGTCTTTCCAACATGTACAAATAGTTCCTCACACGATTTACGTCGTATATTACGGACATGCCGAACCCGTACCGTATGCCTTGCAGAAAAAGTCCTCGACGGTACGGGTACGGGTCGTATACCGTACCGTATACCGTACTTACGGTCAGTGAATAAAAAATCCATCATCAGTCAATTTCAGGCATGAAAACAATTGCGTACCTTGAGTATATTTCATTGATATTTCAGGTCTGCATGTGCGTGGAGAAAAATTCTTATTGAGGTATCACCGGGTCAGAAGAGGCAACGAATTCCCATGAAATGATCCAGCTTCTGTCCTAGAGTAAAGCAGAACAATGCAGTCAGTCCCAACGGCAACCCAAAATGTCGTCCCCGCCTGCACTGGGACTCACTATTCCCTTTTTGGACGATGTCACAGTCACGTGAAAGCGTTACACTTGCCATATAAGGCTAATGTGTCACCTACCCGTATCACGGTCGTAAAGACCGTATTCGGTACGGTCTGATACGGGTCAGACCGTACCGTATACCGTACCGTCTCGACCTCAGCTGAGTACACTACGATACACCGTATGTCGAGTACTCCGTCGCAAACCCCCAGCAATCAACATCGCAGTCGAAGGCAGTGGAAATCGTGAACTTAAAGAATGTTCATCTGGTGGTTCCCTCAAGTCATCATGGATACTTGCAGTCTCCGCGCCACAATACTATCCAGGTGCCTTTTTCCCAAAGCACTGAGACATGCAGCTCGACTTAATGTGCGTCATTTTATTCACTGACCCCCATGTAATGGTAATCTGACAGCGTCTACCGTCTTCCAGTTGGTCACCACCTGCTCAAGGTCTTCGAGTGCCTCAGCCCACCCATACAGCCCTCGAGGTTCGGGTGATGCAAAGAGCAATTCCAGAGTCGGCTCGCATTATATTCGTGTGCCCGCTGATATAGGGCCGCCTGAAACCAAGATCCACTTCAAACTCAAGCCTGAGCACGGCTCCCGCTCGGGATTTCCGCTCAAAGTAGTCTGGAGCAAGACGCTGCCTGCTATGCATGGCTCCAATGAATGGGTCGGTAAACACTCGTAAGCTGCGTCCTGTGTTGGGTTTTGTTCTATGTTCCCCTGGCCAGGATACGACTCTTGTGGAAGAAGAATGAAGACGGATGTGTCCCGACTCGATCTGTTTTCACTACTCGTGTCTTCTGTAAGCAAGTATCTGAGTGATTTACAAGTACGTATACTTTCAAATTTTCAACTCAACTTCGCTGATTTGACTTCCAGAGTGCTAGAGATTCTCCGAGACAAGGGTTCGAAGAGTGGAACGTCAATATGGCCTCTTTTGACATTGGAGAAGCGATCATTACGGGTTTGATACATCGTTGACCTTGAGTGTCCAAGGCATTGTACTAGGAGGACGCGGTAAAAGTAGGTGAACTGGCAATTTCCTTCAAAGTTGTATTAGTTTGCCGTTATGTACAGGTTGCAGCAAGACAGGCAGATATTTCAGAACAGATATACTACACAATATACGAACAATTCATCAGATTTTCTCCTCTACTTTGTAGGAGTGGGGTCTTCAAGAGGGGGAGGGTCATCGTCGTCATCGTCGTCATCCTCGGCACCATCGCCTGACCCAGAGGGTCCAGCACCACCCGCGCTCATCTGGGCCATTAACTATAGTGACACAGATCAGTATTAGACAGGCAAAAAAAAAACCTAGAATACTTGCCTTTTCAAAGTCCATTCCGCCCATACCATCCATGCCAGGCATACCGCCCATGCCTTCCATGCCAGGCATACCAGGCATACCGGGCATACCACCCATACCACCCATACCAGGCATACCACCCATACCACCCATACCAGGCATACCACCCATACCAGGCATACCACCCATACCACCCATACCACCCATACCAGGCATACCACCCATACCTCCCAAATCCATGTCGTCGTCATCGACACCAGGCTTCTCATCCTGTTCATCTTCATCCACCCACTTTTCAAAGTCGGTCTTGATAAATTTGAGTTTGTCCTTTGCAAGACGAGGCCAATATTCTTCTTTCGATTCCTTCTTACGAAGAATGAGGTACAGAGAGCGATTGTTCAATCGTTTCTTAGATACCTAGTGACCAAAAGTTCAAGAGTGCGAAGATGCAATAGAAAAGAATGGACGTACATCAGAGTCGATCTCGGCATAGAAAGGAAATTCAAAAGCATATTCTTTTTCTTCAATACCTTTTGAGGAGCTGAGATACAGAGTGAGCTGGTGTTCATTCTACGAGATGGGTACCTACTCTCCAGCAGTGGCCTTAAAAGATATTGTGTTTGAATCAAGCTTGAAATCGAGAGTTTTCTCTTGGATGTCAGGGAGATTAACAGTCAAGTAAATGACGTTCTGCAAAAATGTTTGAAGACGCGTAAGGTGTTGGCCGATCGCGGTGTGATCGACAAAAAAACGCGTACTTTTTCGGGATCAGACGTGGAGCTGCGTTGAGCCCAAAGAAGTTCTGGAGTTAGAGGCATTGCAAGTGATGGAGAGCAACTCAGACAAGGCGACGTATTAAGGACGCGCTTGTTTGCTACAAGTTACTCGAACCCTCTAGAAGTTTGCCGACACCCTTCAGAACAAACATTACAAAGCGGCCAGACCTTCCTCTCCATCGACGATGTGGTCTGTGCTTCCATCCTTCTGCTGTCCAAACTACTCACTGTCTTCATAGGTGCACCCGATGGTTTCTCCCTCTGCTTCTCTTGCCTCTTCCAACAGCTCCCCCGTTCTTCCTTATTCTTTTCCTACTTTCGCTAGTCATGCATGCTAAGCCTTGGTTAGTTGCTCAATATTCTTTCTCTAATTGCTCTACTTATGGTCTCATAGCTTCTACTGCATTATCCTACTCGGGACATTGTTTCTCTCCTCCTGTTACTGGCAGCCGTTCCCCATGGAAACACCGCTATCCAAGCCCTGGTCGCCCAACATCACTACATTTGCTGAAGCTTTGAATGCGTCCCTACCACCAACCTACGCCGGTCCCTTTCCCTCAGTGATACACCCATTAGACCGTTGCTGGTGCGACGTTTCTGCTGGAAGCTTTTTTGAGCCGTTCAACGTCACGGACTGGGAGTGGTCAAGCGTTCTCAAGTTGAAGGATCGTTTAGAACGGCAGCAAGCCGTAAATATGTCCGACTCTTCTCAGGTCGGCACAAAAGTATACGCAGCGTCCGAAAACACACTGCCTAGTATCGCGAATGAATCCAAAACTAGCTATATGCTTAATGCAGCGAACATATGGTCCCTGTTTAGATCTCGTAGCTCCGAAGTTGTTCCCAACTCGCCAGCATTAGACTCTGTTTCCGAAGGAGGTGCCGTGGTCGAGTCTTCCCCGCCGACTGAGTACGACCTGCGATCATACGGTATTGGTCTGTTGGTAGATTTTGGGCTGTCAGGGACTGTGTAGAGAAGAGCAGTTGTAAATCATGTACTTTACGTAGCGACTAAAAATGGTTGTCACTTATGCGTGGGAATGGTTGAGAGATTTTGGTCAAGACGCGAGTTAACGGTTGTGGTATTATTTCCTTCTTCTCCCTGCCACGCTGCCTGTCTCTCGCGGGCTACATGTCCGAAGACAAGCCCACAGCATCATCATCATCTCAAGACCGTCGACATAATGCTCGTGCCAACCTCGACCCTCTTATAACAGATCATACCTCTGCCACATCCACAAGGGCAAGTTCAAGTTCTAGTAAACTGGAGCTCGTGCAGAAAGCTTTACTCGCGCCATTCCACAGGAGAAATGAGTCAACAAGGATACTCAAAGACCGTGCGCTCTTATTCTGTTTCTTCATCTCAAGTTCGTTCCTAATTTTTCCTCCAGTAGCTCCGGTTATCATGACTCCTAAAATGATCAATTCCGCCTCAACTGTTTCCTCGAGGTCACGTCCGTCTGTAGCGGACTCCACCATTTCCAGATCTAAAATGGACTTTGCAACATTGGGTCGTGCACCACTCCGACTTGGCCTAGGTTCACGTAGAATCACTTCACGCGACCTCGAGATTGTAGAGGCTACGGAGCAGCTCTTACAGTCCGAAGTACCGGAACCCGACGGCGTTGCGTCAAATGTCAGTCTCCTACGTGGCTTTAACGCGACTATTCCAAGTGCCGAGCAAAGTCGGTCTCGTAGGCGACAGATGCGAAGTGTGGAGGCACCTCATATAGGCTTAAAGAAGTTGGGGATGAATGCAAGAGGTCTTTTGACAGGGGACGATGACCACGAAGGCCAGAGTGCGACGAGCGACGATGACGTCGTACTGGTACCTCGTGCGGATGGTGCAAATAGGAAGGGCAAGCGGCGGGGTCGGGAGAGTCTCAGCGCTACAAAAATCTTAGGAAAGGACGAATTGACGCGTCAGAGGAAGGAGATAATGCGTGACAAAGAAAATCTGCACGTTCGGAGGGTGAGGCCATTCTTATCACTCTTCATCCTTGCGTTCTAGCTCATTGTTGCTGCAGAGTCTTATAAATAGTGAAATCGCTGAAATCACACAAAAGATTGAAGCTTTGGATGACATTCGGACGAAACTGGAACGGGATCTCCTTAAACTGCAGGAGGATGAGCTAGAATTAGACGACGAATGTATGTCAAACTAAAAACATCTGCAGGTTGACATTACTAACATCATTCATAGTGGTGGGGGTGAAAGAACGATTAGAATTCGAGCAGTCGACCTCTAGACGTTCTTCAGCCAATGTTCTCCAAATGCCTCATACCTCGAGGCGGAGAAAAGGTTAGTAGCAAGGCTATCTTATCGCAGCTTGTCTTACAATATTCTTGAAAGGACCGGCCTTCCTTCCTTCGGAGCACGATGAACTACCGCCAGGCGTAGCGTTCATGGTTCGTGTTCATCGATATCTTGGTGCTTTCTACTCAGCTCGGACCCTTTTTAGACACTAGAGAGTCATACAACCCCAATATCTGCCCTCGACTTCTCGGAGCCTTATGGTACCCTCGTAAGTGCCTCTCAGGAAGACACGCAACCTCGCGTTTGGGATCTTTTCTCTAGTTCGGAAATTGGTAGGCTGCGCGGACATACTGGCGCTGTGAAATGTATCCAGGTTGAGGACCAAGTCTGTTTGACGGGAAGTGAAGACGGCACCGTAAGGGTTTGGGATCTAAGGCGGGTGGATATGGAGGACAATGATGGGTGGGAAGGTGAAATTGTCAGTTTGAGTGATATTTCTGAGGAAGATGAGTCGAGGCCAAACGGGATCCGAAATGGAGATGAGAAGGTTACGGAAAACGAGAGTGGTGCTTGTACCAGGGTGCTCGAAGGCCACACGAAAGCTGTCACTTCCTTGTTCTTTGAAGATGACTGTCTGGTGCGTGACCAAATTAACCACTTTCTGCGCCGCTCACCTTCGTTTCTCGTAGGTAACCGGTGCTTCAGACAAAACTCTCCGACAATGGGATCTCAATACAGGGCAGTGCGTGATGACCATGGACATTCTGTGGGCAATATCGCATGCGTCGGCTGCTATTCCAGGCTCAGGTCTACCTAATAATATGTTTGCTGGAACCACTGCTTCAGTTGGGACGTTTGCTGTTCCGACTCCACCTGCTGCAGATGGAAGTTGGGATATGTATGAGGACTATGTCGGAGGGCTGCAGTTTTGGGGCTATGGTCTCGTTAGCGGCAGCGGCGATGGCGCTGTGCGGATGTGGGACAGTACGTTTTCCGGATTTCTTTTTCATTTGCAGCAACTTACATACTCATAAAACAGTGCGTACCGGTCAAGCACATAGAACGTTGATGGGACACACCGCTCCTGTTACGTGTCTCCAATTTGACGAGATCCACATAGCAAGTGGCAGTTTAGACAAGACTATCCGGGTAAGTTTCTCCATGCTCTCGGGTGAAAGATGACGACTCGATTTGTCGATTTGTATTTTTAGATTTGGGACCTTCGCACTGGAGGGGTGTTCGAGACTCTGAAATATGATCATGCTGTCACCGCTCTACAATTTGATACCAGGAAGGTGGTAGCGGCTACTGGAGAGAACGGAGTCAAAGTACGAGCTTTCTTGTTCTTGCTGATCAGACTATTACATTTACCTTTCCTTTGATAGATTTACAATCGGACTAGCATGCAACACTCGACGTTGTTAACCAATGGACATACCAACCCTGTTGAGCGCTTGCGATATATGGACCGGTATCTGGTCTCTGGTGGCAAAGATTCAATGATCAAGATCTGGTCACTATAGTCGTTTAGACAGAAGTCATGCTAGAAAAATGATCTAACTTATCCTCTGCTTATTCACCTAGGTACATTTGAGCATCAACACATATTAGCATACAAACATGTACAACTGCCAAAATTTATTTAGAAATATTACGGGGACTTCATCACTTAGTCAATGCTATTGTTGCAGCTGTAGTCAGGCTTGTTTTGCTAAAATGAAAAAGCTGGAGGATGCTCAAAAATTTCTTGGGAGTAAACACTAGATGAGTACTGTTAGATAAAGTTAGGTAAACATATGCCAGCTAGCAGGGGCCATTACTGACCCCCAGTGAAAAACCCATCTTTTCAGGTAGATTGAGAGTGGTGGAGATTGATTGAATTGTTGGGAATCTAAAAAATGTAGAATACACAGATATGAAACAATGTTGCAAGAGGGCTCCTTGAACTCGAACCACCATCTGGCCAGAGTATTCCCATGCTTTCTCACACAGAAAGATGGGCAAGGACGAGGAAAACAGCGACACACCACATACAGGAGAGCTCCTAGAGTCTCTTCTCCTTCTTGTGTCCCCTTGAGAAACACCAACTGCCCCCCTGTGGTAACCATGCCCATTAGCTACTCCATTAGCAGATACAGAGAACCATATCCATGCAAACGGTGAAAGACATACCATTGCCACATCACCAAATGACCAGCTGCAGCCCAGGCACCTCCTTCCTTCACCAAGCGCTACGTATGTTTACCTATGCTTACTGTCATTGACCCCCTTGATAACTACGACCGCCTGGACCATCAACCTCCCTTCATATGCCAAGTCTCCAGATGAACGCACCCGTGCCATATCCCTCACTTATTCACCAAACCTATGCATTCACTATCCTATGCCATTCTCTCCTGAAAATGTTGCCCTACCTCTAGGCCCTAGGCTACCTCATCAACTCCCTTCATACGTCTAGAGGCTGGAGCCTTCGACATTGACTGCCAGCTCAGCACTACCGTGAACCCCAAGTAACCCCATAGCCGATACCATTGTGGCAGTCTCCAGCAGTTCCCTCCTGTCTGATCCTCAGAATGCCACCAATGCATTCGAGACGGTCTCTTGCTAGGTATACAATAATCTGTCTATGCACACACATATAGTGTCCTGTTACCTAGTATTATAATAATCAAGTTACCTTGCATGCATTATACAAATTGGGAAGAACAACGAAGTGTAAACAATGTTTACAGCCACTGACGCGTGACATCATTGTTGATAGATATTTGTAATTTGGGACCTATCTCAGTCCTGAATATCGGACGTACCTTACTTCTTACTACCACGATCCCATGTATTCTCACTATCATACGATTTACAGAACACGACGTGTTCCTCTGCATTTCCCTGTTTGCTCTCTCTCTCTCTCTTGCATGTACAGTCCCCTAGGACTGTTCCACTTTTTTTTGCAGACTCACAGCGGTAACCGCGAGGTGCTGCGCACGTTGAAAACTTGTGAGTAACAAATCGTTCTCATTTTTTTTTTTTGTTCCCTTCCCGCCTTTCAGGACTTCATACATCTACGTTCCGCCCTTGGGAAAACATAGATATATATTTCCGCCTGTGTGGAAAACGACAGCAGACCTCAGAAAGGTCAGAAATAGCTGTTCGTGACGTGTCCCTCTGTCCTTGCCTTTTCTTTTCTTTCTCCTTGTTCCCTTCTACGCGGTTTCGTTTCATTTCTTCTCGGATCCCGGGTACTCGTGCACTTGTCGGTCCCCAGTCTCGTTCCAGTTCTAGTCTTTTATTCTCGGTTACCAGTCTTGCACCAGTTCTCGGTCTTCTCGGTATACACACCTTGGGCGATTTCCAGTCGTTTTGATATTCTCAGTCCCTGCCTTAGTTTCGGCTTCTTGTCATTGTTCCCTTCTGTGTCATATACGACAATAACTGACCACTAGGTCTATCTAGCGTCATACCCCTCACTAGAAACAGCTCGAAGGCCTCAGGTGCCGCACCAGAGTCCTCCCTTGTACCTGAATACGACAGTGCTTCTCCAAACGAAGCCTCTTGTGCCCTTCCAAACAAGTCCTCCAAGGAAGAGAACACCATGTCCTCCAACATAGATCACGATCATCCTTGTCCCAAATCCCCTCCTGCACGTTCGGATTCTCCCACTACCTCGAACATAGACTGTGATCGTTCACGTCCCAAATCTCCAGCTGTACGTCCAGATTCTCCCACCTCCGATAGCTCCTCTGACTCAGATTCTCCATACATGTCCTTTACAACCCCAACCGCCGCCTGGACACCTCCAGACTATGGTAAACTTCCCAAAGTCCACATCTGCCCTGTCGAACCTCACGACTACACTGGTATCATGACTTCCATCGCGTACTATTTCTCTGCGAAGGGTATCACCGACACCAAGACGGAACAAGCCCGTAATGCTATCGCATCGTGTTTCCACGCTCCCGAATCTCGCGACTTCTTCAACTCGGGTCGCACCAGGTTGCTGGCTCTCAGTGAAGCGGACTACCAACGTGAACAGATCGAGCACCTCCTAGGGATTAACTGGGTGGACAAAGTCGCCAAACTACACACTGCAGTCAATCAGGCTGACGTCCGTGATCAAAGCTTCTTGGCTCTTCTGGAGAAGATCGTTGCCTACAATGAGATGCTCAAGGGCACACCTCATTTTCTCAGTAATGCTCAGCTCCAGGAACATCTTTGTGAGGCGATGATACTAGATTTCTGTTCTTACCTCACTGGTAACGAGGTGAAGGACAACATGGAGTACAACTCATGGATCAAGGTTGTTAAGACCTTTGACAAGGCTTATCACGCAGTCGAGAAACTGAAGATGGACCAGGTCAATGCACTGCAGTTACACATCACGGAGTTGGAGAAAGAGAAGGAGAAGGGTCAGAAGCGGGCCAACTTGTCCTCACACTACTCCAATGACCAGAGCTGTTCACGTCCCTTCACCGATTACCGTCATAATGCCTCAGCTTCTCTTGCCGCGGGTTCCTCTTCCTCATCGTCTTTGTCAAAATTTCTCCCAACTCGGATGAAGGATATCTTTGAGGACAGAGACCAGAAGCAGATCTACATGGATGGGGAGATTTGTACTCGCTGCCGAAACTGGTTTGCTGGTCACTGAGGAAACCAGTGCTCTACTTCTTGCAACCTCTCTGTTCCCTATCGCAATCTTATGAAGAACGATCTCGCACTAGCCAAACAGATCAATCAACGCTCCCGAGCTCCTGTAACCATGGATGCCATCCTCAAGTACAAGGCTGCCGCCCCGGTGGCCACTGTCATTCCAGATTCATCCACTGCACCGATTGAAGATATCACCGCCTTCTTGAACAAACAGTCCCGGGATACAGTGGCAGCCATAATGGATGTTCCTTTGGCCCACGTCGCTAGTGGTGCACACGTCTATGACTGCCTTGGACCAGCTGCGAGGATCCATGAAGGTTTCAAGCAGACTCAATCTCTTCCTCCTGCATCCCGGCCTTTTGCAGACTTACCTATTGCGGCTATCATTGAGGATGTTGACTCGGACGATGAAATTATTAATATGGTCATTCCGGGTACCACCACAAGGGACGCTGTGGAGCAGTTCAAGGATCTCTCAGTGAGCAAGTCTTCTCTATCCCAGGCATCAGATCCAGAGGCTCCACTACAAGTGGAACACCTGTACTGGCGAGGGCTTGTTGATGGCCCTAACGTTGAGTCTCCTATTGCCCTGGACATGCTGATTGACGATGGGTCTCCTTTTGTTCTTATTAGGGATGAATTAGTCCAACACCTTGGCCTTTCACGTCAACGTCTTCGAGAACCCAAGATTGTCTCCATGGCAATGAATGATGCCTCAGGTAAACCTTCTACTGCATGTCTTTCTGAGTTTGTTTCCTTTCATCTTGACGATCCTTCCTTCCAGTGGTGCTCTCGCACCATCAGAGCTATTGTATCCCCTTCCTTGTGTTCTCCTATTATTCTTGGTCTTCCTTTCCTACATTATAATCGCCTTGTCACCGACTACAGTGACCATACATGCATACATAAGCCCACAGGGTTCAACCTACTTAATCCCCCTCCTGTACAACCCAAGCCTGTTCCAGATACTCGTTCTCCTAAAGACTGTCGCCTTGACATTTGTAAACTACGTGTAGCCTTGATAAAGGAATTGAAATCGTTCCATATGAACAATCCCCGTTTGCGTGAGTCAGAATTTATACGAGAAGTCAATGTTGCTGCGGCCGTCTTGGAGCGCATCAAGACCTTGGAAGATGCACAGCACTATCAGGACAT
Source organism: Tetrapyrgos nigripes (assembly GCA_013368315.1). Lineage (NCBI taxonomy): Eukaryota > Fungi > Basidiomycota > Agaricomycetes > Agaricales > Campanellaceae > Tetrapyrgos > Tetrapyrgos nigripes. Next base: position 1,022 of record JAACJM010000196.1, on the reverse strand, counting down.
GTCTGATGAGCTTAAGTCCAGGTTTCCAGGTGCGTTCGGCGCTATACCGCACGTTACTGAACTGGCCTCTGAGATCACCTGTGGTATCAAACTGAAGGAGGCAGCTCAAGCAATCCAGGCCCGTTCTTATCCTTCACTGCAGAAATACAAGGATGCCTGGTCTACGTTAATCCAGGCTCACTTAGATTCAGGCAGGATCCGACCATCTAATTCCCAGTTTTCCTCACCTTGCTTCTTGATTCCGAAGGCTGATCTGACAGCTCTACCTAGATGGGTCAACGACTACCGCGTCCTCAATGCCAACACAGTTCCTGATTGGCATTCTCTGCCACGCATTGAGCAGATACTGGCGAACTGTGCCAAGGGTCAAATCTGGGAGAAGATTGACATGATGGACTCGTTCTTCCAGACCAAGATGGAGGAATCCTCAATTCCATTGACAGCAGTGAACACGCCTCTAGGCTTATACAAATGGGTGGTAATGCCCATGGGTATACAAAACACACCAGCAATTCACCAGCGTCGGGTAGCCTCTGTGCTACGTCCCTTTATTGGAAAATTCTGCCATGTCTACCTCGATATTATTATCTGGTCAAAAGATGAAGCTGAACATGCACGTCATGCTGAAACTATCCTTGCGGCATTAAGGGATGCCAAGCTGTACTGCAACCCTAGGAAGTGCCAATTTTTCAGGCTTGAAATTGATTTTCTCGGTCATCACATCTCACGACGAGGAGTTGAAGCCCAGCAAGGCAAATGTGATGTGATAGTCAACTATCCCTGTCCAGAGTCAATGAAACAAGTATGTAGGTTCTTGGGCATGGTTCGTTTCATTGCCGGTTACCTGGAGAAAGAACTTGCTGATCACAGCGATATTGACCCCACTGACCAAGAAGGAGTACAACAAATTGTTTTCTGAGTGGACCATGGAACATGAACGCGCCTTTATGAAAATCAAGTCTCTGGTGGTAGACCGTGCTATCTTGACCACAATTGACCACGATAACCCTGGTGACAACAAG